>NCKU01000931.1:0-31322 GCA_003675995.1 Dinothrombium tinctorium | reverse complement strand
TTTATGTTACGCTTGATTGCGTTATTTTATGTAAAATCTTTCTCACGCTTGCATTACAATTTATAACGCATTTTCGCGGCCCTCAAAAGTTTGCACTTTTTAAGTCTAACGACAGAATTCTAAATAATTTAAAAACAAAAAGTTAAAATTTTTGCTCAAATATAATTTTAAGGCTTTTATTTCAGAATTGAAAAGGTGATTTTAGTATTTGTTGTAAATAAATTTTTCATAAACAAACATTTTTCGAATAAATACTTTAAGATTTGCCAAGCTATTTTTATTTTAAATTTTTATAAAATAATATTCTTTCACTATGTAGATTATCTCTTTTTATTTCGCTATTTTAGAGATTAAATGTTTACTTATGAAACTCCTTGTCTATTTTTAGTTATTCCTCTAAAAATAAGCTTTTGCACAAAATATAAATCCTATTAAATTCTTATGCTGAAAAATTAGAATTGAGAACTAGCATAAGAAAAAACATGAAATATAAGTTTGAAATTGCTTGATGCTTTAAAATTAGACTCGAATCTTTAATGATTATTGCGATGAATTTTGATTGATAATTGTTAAGATGATTTTTTGTTAATCATCTCTATTTTCGGGTGGTTTTTTGACTCACTTTTTTAAAAATTTAAATTAAAGAGATTGAATTTGGGGAAAAAATTAAAAAATTATTTAAAACTTTGGAATGCAAATGCATAAAAGAGTAAATCATTTAATGAGAAAAAATCAATTTTTATTAGCCAAAATTTTCCAAAAATGAGGAATTTACTCAAATTTTGAAAAATTCTAATTTTTTTTTCAAAAATATCTTTTAAAACAACACATAATAACACTTGCGGTTTAAAACTTTCAAAGCATTAAATATAATGTACTAAATAATAAGAGCGCTTTAAGCTTTTAAGTATTGCCTCCTTGGCGCTTCTAAAATTTTTTAAAAATTTAACAAGATTAAATTTTTATCATAAATGAAAGCCAGCACGCATTTTTTTATCTTGCCGCCGTTACTCTCACTATTTTTTAATTGAATGAATTTATTCCGAAAGGGCCTATGTAAATAATATATGCATTGTTAGATAGTCTTTTTCAGAATATATTCACTCAATTGTTGATTTAACAATACGTCGTGCTTGACAATCGAAAAATGTCCCTTGTTAGTTTACGTTTGCATTTATTTTCAATGAGACATATTCATGGTTTCATTCACTTTTGTTGCGTTAAAGTATTAAATAAAATGTTAAAAAATTTTGTTCCACACTGGTGGAAAAATTTTTTATTTTGATTTCCTGAAATTTTCCCAAACTTTTACTTTTTTGATTGCTGAATTTTTCTATAAAAAAAAAAATTTGTTCCCAAAAAATCTGATCCCTATTAAAAACAATTAAATTCGTAATTAATGATTTTTCATTTTTCTGAAAAAGAGAAGTTTGAAATAAATGTTCGCTCAATTTTAATATTCTAACTTGCTTACAAGGTTTTTTAAAAAAGCAAATATACGAAATAATACAAAAATTTAATAATGTTTTACGATAAAAGCAAAAATCTTTTTTTCTGCTTTTAAAGCGCTTGGGAAATGAGAATTGACGGTCAAAGATTTTGTTCACTTTTGTTTGTGAAATCCTATGTTTAAAATGAGCCAAAGAATATTTCTTTATTCGCTCATATTGCAACCGCATTCACATGCGAAAGCGGATTGCTTGTAAAAAATTAACACTTACTCTATAGGAGACAATAATAAATTCTAAAAAAAAATTTCAGTAATATCTCATAATTTAACACTTATGAAACTTTGCATGAAGGCTAGACATATAGAGAGTCCAATAATTGTCAACAACAAAATAAAACAGCGATAAAGTGAGTAATGAAGAAAACAAAAAAGAGCAAAATAGCAAGAATTTTTCCATAGGCAAAATTAAATGAAAAATTTTTAAAGAGCGATTTCTGGTTTTTTCACTCGATTATAAAATCATTGTATCAAAACTAGTTTGTACACCCGTGTCCAGAAAAATCTTTCACTTTACTTTAAGAGAACTTCACTGCAAAACATTGTTAGAAAGCAGTATTCAATTTATTTCAAAATAAAATAATTCATGTTTGTAACTTATTCAACAAATCTCAACAACAAATACGATAAAATGCAAAAGATAAGTGCAACACTGAACACATTCTGTGAAAAATGCCTTAATTTTACAATTAATTTAAGTGTAAATGTTTCACAAAACGAATGAAGAAACTCGAATTGAAAATATTTTACTTAATGCTTATGGGTTCACACCGCGAGAAATCTCTGATGCTGTGAGCTTCACAGTCCCTAATGTCAAACTGTGGTTAAGGCGTTACGAAGAGACAAAACATATTAAACGAAAAGAAAGAAGTGGGAGAAGAAAAATTATTAATTTTTAAATTATATTCGCTTATTTTATTTGTCTCATTCATAAATATGTTTGCAGGGAAGTGCGATTTAAGTGAAGTGAAAGATTTTTCTGGACACGGGTGTACCTAACTACCTACCTTCATACTATTTCATATACATAGTAACAAATTTTTAATTTTTTCACAAAAGTTATTTTTAAATTTTACCATTAAACAAATTTTAAAATTAGAAAATGTCATACGCAAAATACTTTTAACGTATGATTGATATTTAAGTGAAAAAAATCGACGATTTCTGAAATTTTTCACATAATTTTTTCTTATAAAAAATGTTATTTTGCTCTTTTTGTTTTCGTCTTTTCGTTCGAGTTCTTTATCACTTTTCCATTGTCGTTTTTGACTTTTATTGAGCTCTTTTAGTCTAGCCATGATGCCGAGTATCATAAGTGTTAAAATGAAAGAATATCTTAAACCTTTTTGCGATATCGCCTATAGAGTTTGCTAATTTTGATAAGCAATACGCTTTTGCGTGCAAACGGTTCTAATACAGTCTTGTACAAAGAACCGGCAACGTTTAATATTATATTAATTACTCTTGCTCTAAATCGTTTTTCTAATTTAAAAAAAAAATTATTTTCAAGTTTTAAAAAAATATTCTTCATTCAATATTCTGTTAGAATATCAAAATAAGTGACATTTAAAAACTTGTGCATAGTTACGAGGCTAATTAAAAAACGAGTCACCCTTCGATTTTGCCTGGTTCGTCACATTACACTTGCATGTATTTCTGCTAGAAACAATAAATATAAATAAAAAAAGATGGCAAGTTGAAAATTCTCTCCTTAAATGATCAAAATTTTGATCATTTACTCGAAAGCGATAAAAGATCGAAACAAAAAAGTTTGATAAAAACTAATTCAGCCATAACTAAAACTATGTAGCAATCAAAAATTTTTAGTGAATAATGTTCAACCAAGAGTCATTAAGTTTTGGTTAGATTTATAGATTTAAATTAAAATGTAATTTCTAATTAAAATACGCTTAAAAATGTTCTAAAATTCTGATTTGTGAAATATGCACAACTGTATTTTGCAATCTGTCAGATGATAAAATTCAAATCATGAAAAAATGAAAAATATTAATTGAGCATTAAAGCTTATGATGTAAAAATTGATGAAAAATTTTTTTGCTTTTACATTTTGCCTTTCTTTATGCTTTAAACAAAACGCTTTTTCCAATTGAAAATTTCGCGATATTAAAAAGCTTTTGCAATTCATGTTTAAAGCAACTTTTGGCAAGTCTCAAAGTGTCTTAAGTTTTTTTACATGCTTTTAAGTTTATTTCTCTGCAAATTGTGGAAAAGCACTTTTCGCGTTAAAGCGGTTAACCAAAGTTTCAAAGTTTTCTGTTTACAATAAAGAAATTGAGCGAAAAGCAATTGAGAATCCATTGCAGCTTTTCATCTAATCGAAACTATCACTTGGCGAGCACCTCAATTTCAGAAGTGTAAACTAAGTATTCTCGGAAAAATAATCGTAAAGTGTACGCAGTGTTCGGTTTTCTCGCTCTTTCTCGCATAATTGTGAGACGAGAAACGAGCGGAGAAAATGGAAGTGAGTAACACTTTACTCTTCAATGGCATTAGGACAGCATTCAATGTACGATACAATCACAAACATCGAACGTTTCGGCTAGTGTCGAGCGTTTAACAATGCAATAAAGTGAAATGCGACAATCGGTAGCGATGCAAAGCTATTACTGAATGATAAACTCAGCATATAAAGTTTGAGATGGAAAGCTTCAGACGATAATTGCGTATGCATTTTGTCAAAAAAGGACGACTAATCTCATTGAGGAAAGGAAAGCAATTAGGAAAGGATTGATGCCTATAATTGAAAGCATCATCTTTCCATAAAAACATGATCAGAACGAAGAAGAGGGAAGAGATGAGGAGAGAGAAAAAGAAGAAGAGTCCTCATAAAACATGAACAGGAAAATGCACTTCTCGTTGTATACTTGTACGTTGAGAACGTATTAAATTGACAACCGTCGCTTACATGCAATCGATTTATTAGAAGCTTTCTGACACACGAATAGTCATAAATGCTTTTGAGTGACAAACAAAATGGCAAAAAATTTTCCTCTTTCGGCACCGCTAAACCCATCCCTTCGTTATTCGTGCGATGAATGATGTGCACCCAACGCTCGATCAACATTCGGACACACATATGTAAAGCGATTCCGCCAAATAAAGTGTTTTTATTTTATGCATAATCTATAAAGCGAGATAAAAATAGAAGCGAATGCGAATTCGCTATTGATCATAAATACTGGCAATCGTAAGAAGAGAAAAAAATTTGCGTTTTCATACGAATTCTTTGCATAAACGTTTTTTGTCGAAGCAATTAAAACGAAGTAAATCGTAGAATTTTGTTCTATTTCTGCGACAGGTTTTAGACCATCGCTTATTTATACCGCCTATGCGAAAGAAGCAGAGATAATGTATTCGAGATGGTCGCTGTCAACGTTTTCTTAATTGAAATATGTAAAAATCAATAGTTCAGACAAGATATGTTTTTGTAAATACACAGGAGTGTAGAGCGGTACTGTAGCGAGCGGAAAAAAAACGATTTCGGTCATCGCTTAATATCATTGTTTTCCACTAAACGACAAACCCTCATTTATTTTTTCGATTTCGGCTAAAAGCCAGCAAAAAAAAGCCGCAGAGCATTTAATACGTAAGAAGCAGCAAAAAAATGACGCAACAGGTTTGTTTTCTCAATGGAACCAATAATGTATCATATTTGCTCACAGTGAACACATGTACAACTTTACTACAACTCGATATATTGCGTTTGAAAAGTTTATCTCGCGAATTTTTGTGAAACATTTTCTCAAAGTGAGTGAAGTGAAAATGAAGTTACGCTTTTTTTTCTCTCGCTTGCTTCTTTTCTTTCTTGCTTGTGAGGCAAAAAATTGTTTTTTTTTTCAGTGAAAAGTAAGAGAAAAGAGAGAGAGCGAAAGGAGAGAGGCGAGAGAGAGAGAGTGAGAAAGCTAAAAATGAGATCGTAAATTTTCGGCACAATTTGGCTCCGAGAACACTTTTCTCTCTCGGCTCGACGTACACACACACACACACACACATTCGCTGCTCTTCTACGCTCTATGTGCGCGTATGTGCGTTATAGTAAACCATTTCTGTTCGCTTATATTCTTTTCAGCGCAAAATAAACTACATTCAATAAATTATTTCTTGTTTATTACTAAGCTGTTAACAATAATAATAAACGCGACACAATGGCTAAAATTTGTTGTAAACACGAGAAGAAGAAGAAAAAATAAATAAATAAACGCGAGTTCAAATTGAAGAAAGAAAGAAAGAAATTTTAGAAACATTGATTGATAAAAAAAAAGTTGACGAGACACCAATTGAAATGAGCTTCTTAGCGACCATTTGTTTTCGAATTTAAAAACACACAAAGAGCAAAACAGTAGCGCGCCGCTATTTCGGCGAAATTTAATTTCGCAAATAGACAAAAATATTTGCCGATAAATGTGTGTGCGTTTGTGGTGCGTTTGTGTGCAAATTTTTCGGTTAAAGCGAGATAAGCGCGATTACCTGTAAATGCAATTCGTACGCGTTGATAATAAAAAAATAATAATAATAAAGCCGTAGACGTGCGAAAGTTTATTTCGACAAAAAATAACCAACGTTTATACAATACTCATGCACACTGAGTTATTATTATACGTGTAATTTGTATTTTTAATGTTTGTGTGCGCAGTGAACGCTCGACACCCGCAATAATATTTAGCGAGCGAAAGCGATGACACAACAAAATTATCTTTGTTTCGCATCGTAAATACCGAAATGCATCGCGCACAAATTGAAAGCGTAATATAATATGAAATTAAATTCACTCGCGGACAGCGAAAAATTCAAATTTTGAATTCAAACGAAAATAAAGCGAAGCAATAAAAGTGACTTCGCTTTGAAAAATTAATTAAACTCTGAGCAACTTAAAAGCCGCTTTCCCGCATCGCTCCGTTCGTTTCGAGCGCAGGACGGACGATGCGTGCACACGAAAAATGCAAATAATCGTTCGCGCTCTCTCTCTCTCGTTTTTGCGTATTTGTTTTTGTGCTCTTTCGTTGCAAAATTTATACACTCGCTTATTGTTTGCACTCTTTTCACTCTGCGTTCGCTTCACTTGAATAAATGTCGCTTTTCTTTTCAACTCGTGTCTCAAAATAGACAAACAGAATGATTGAAATACGTATTACGCTTATATTACGCTGAGCTCGGTAAATTGAGAAAGTGCAATGAACACAACAACCTTAAATCTCGCCGCTTCTTCATTAGTTTTTTAATTCACTCTTGTTTCTCTCATTAAGCTGCGAAACACACACACACGCACATAAACGCAGCGAGAGATAGAGAGAGAGAAAAAGATGAAACTCGGTTTTGTCACTTTTCAAAGCCTATTTCGTGGTAATTGAAAACGCTTCGCTCAAACGTGAATTAGAATTCGTACCTTTGTATTTTCGTTCGCTTCTTTACGCTTACTTTCTAAGATGTTTGCTCGAATACGGAAAATGGAAAAACAAAATTTGGATGCAAAAACAAAAGCGTGAAGAAATATGAGAGAAAACGTATGAATATTTAAGAAAGAATAGAAAAAAAAATGTAAATTTTTCGTATGAAATATTTTTCAAACAAAAAATGTTTATTAGAGCAGCTATTTAATAATAAAGAAGAAGAAGGATGGAAAAACATTTTTTCGAAGCACAATCAACTTTGCTCATCACCTTGGTAATTATAATGAAAAAATTCCGATTGCTTCCCTCACTTTATCTTTTTCATTTTCTTTCAATTAATCGTTAAAAATTATTGTTTTCCCACTTGATTAAGCTGCGAGAAAATTAATTAAAATGTTTAAAATGTTTGCGATGAAAATTTTTTCGCAAATAAAATTAAAATTGAAAAACGTGTATGACGAAATGAGCGAGAATAAAAATGTAAAGATGGCAAAGAAGAGCTTTAAAACATTTGAAAATATGATGGTAAGACTCGAAGATGCGAATTCGACCATTAAACGTCATTACTCAAAGAGAGAGATGGCAAATGTATCTCTCTAAAGATGAAATCAATTATACAAATGCAACGATCGATGATGAGGATAAGAAGATAGATTTAGCCAGATTCTAGCTTTTTGTTTTCGAGTGATTCGTATTTAGATGGTTTCAACTTTATAAAGTGAATTTGAAGTTTTTTTTTGCTTTAAAATTAAGTTTTTGCAAAGAAGCGCAAAACATGGAGAGAAACATTTCGGTTTAATAAAAGTGCTCAAAATTTGCTTGAAATCACTCGAATACTTTTTTGCCTCTCTGCCCTTTTTGCGTTTTCATTTTCCGTTTCGTCGCTTTTTTGCGATTTTTTTGGGGCGAAAGAAAATGAGCGAAGAATGTGTTTTTGTCTTATGCAACTGCTCGCAATGTATTTTGTTGCTCAATTTTTATGCCGCTGCTTATTTCTTTTCCTTCTGCTTCTGCTTCTGCTTCTTCGACGAATGTTCCCACTGCAGTAGTTTGCATTTTAAAAACTTTCTCTTTTCACTGCGCGCTTGCCTTTCGCTTCTGTCCTGAATGCTGCATACAAACGCTCAGTTGAGCGCACAACATAAATTAAAGCGACTATTCTATTCTATTTGTCGAACGCCATATCAAACGGCATATCAAATGGTTACAGCGAACCAATCTGTTTTTATCCTTAAAGAGTGAATATTTTTTCTTTTTTCTCTCTTCTCTCTTCTCTCGCTCACTATCGCTCTTCCTTCTTTTGTGCTCAACGATTGTCTCTCGAGTTTTAAAATTTTCGAAAGCAATTGTCTTTCTCTTTTTAGATGAAGTGAAAGTTTTTTTTTCGCTCGTAAGAAGCGATCTTTTTACCGTACGCAAACAGCGAAAATCATTTTCGGCTAAATATTCAAAATTCTCGCGGTTTCGACGCGAGTTAGTTTTTTGTCGATGAAAAGATTTCGCTGCGCGCTATATTAGCATAGCAAGATTAGATAACTGTTTTATTACGCACGAAATGATTGATACTGCGAATGATGCATAGTTGTAAATGAGTCCGTATTTCATTTGTAAGTAGCGGCAAATACTCGTGAGATTGAAACGTGGTATTCAGAGTTAAATACAAAACAGTGTACATACATCAACAATTGAAGAGTAAGTCTGTGTGCGGTTTCGGTGCGAAGCAACTCTCGCGAGTACTTCTATTTCATTTAGAAACATATCCTCGACTCTTAATCACATTTGCAATTCAAATTATTGAAAATAATACTTAATTTCCTATGCGTTTATTCTCCTCTTTCTCTCTCTCTCTCTCTTTCGCTTTCGCACATCTCGCTTTCCTCTTTTCGCTCGCACACGCACCAGCAACTGTTGTTCAACGAGAGCAGACGAGGGGCATTTTGAAGTTAAGCGAGTGAGAAATCTAATTTCATTCGCGCGGCTCTTGCGAATGAAGAAGATGTCAGAAATCAATTTATTTCTGATTAATTTGCCTCTCTAATCTTTTTTCCACGTTTTCACCGTTTTTGTTTGCGCGGCAACGCAAGCGAGCGAGACAACCAATTCGAGTGAGACTTAATTGACTTTTCAATCGCTTTGCGCTCGGATAACTTTGAATACGTTTCCTTCCTAAGCTGCTGCTGCTTTTTTTTGCAAACAACGCTCGATGCAAATTGCGAAATGTCGACAAGTTGTGTGTATTTGCTTATCAATTAGAGACAAATTTGGCGGAGAAACACACCGGCACACAATCATTCACTTGAGGCGAGTGTGTGAATTTTACGACGAGTCAAAAGTTGCTCAAAGTTTGATGGCGAAAAAGAAAGAAGAGCGAGCTTCGTTCTCCGCATCTATTGTAGGTAATAATGTTGGAAGCGAGCGCTGAATGCAAATGAATGCGAACGCATTTTCGTTTCATTCATACACTCGCGGTGGGAAAGTAAAAAAGGTCAGATTTTATGAAATTGAAATAAATCACGGCTTCGGATAAATTCGCGAAGAGAGGCGAAAACAGTTTCGGCTTTATAAGCTACAGCAAAGAAAGCGAACATTGATTTTTCGGCCGCGAGATGCAACGAATGCAACTGATGTCCGAAACGTTACATGCAGCAAAAAGCAAACTTAGGGTTTCCTGCGGAAATGTGTTTTGCAGTGAAGTTATTCGATGACATCTTTCAATGTAAATTCATCATCGAAATGAACGCGGAAAAATAATCATTTGTGCTCCCGCGAAACGACGGAGAGCGAGGGAAGCGAAGTAAATCCACTTTAAATTCATTGTACAAAAGACGCTTGTTTCTTCTTAAAGTGTGCGCTTTGTTTTTCCTTCAAAAAATTGTAATTGCCTTACACTCGAGTTTATTGTTATGGAAATAAATCGAAGCCGACTTTTAAATGAGTGCTCAGAAACTCGAGTGGATCGCATTCGAAAACGAAACCGATTTGCAAGTACAGGGAATTCGCTCCGATTTCCTTTCTCTCACTCGCTTCGTTCCCCTCTCGCCATCACTCAGCTCTCTCGCTTTCCGTTCCTAGTCGCGATCGCAGCAATCGTTGTAATCGCAGAAATCGCTGCAATCGATTGCATTCGTTAAAAAAATATGACACAACACTCGTCGAGACTATTGGTCGAAAGAAGAACGTTGAAAGTGATTATATACATTTTATTGATTGATTAAAAACTTCGATAATACAGAGGCGTGAGGCAGTCAAACAACGTTTACAGAGACAACGTTTAATTCATAAGCGATCGAAGCATCGATTAATCGGTTCGTTGGAAATTAGAAACAATTTGTGAGGCGTTTTAGCAGCGAGAGCTAAGGAAAATCATCGGCGTCCGCAAAGCCGATCTTTGTGTACACGTATCGAAGAAGAAGAAGAACACGGGTCGGTTAAATTGTTTTTATTTAGCCGTCGAGAATCCTACAAAACGAAATTACGGTTTGTGTGCTTTTTGTTTGCGATTGAGTTGTGTGAACGGTGATTGAAATCTTCTAAGATTACTATGCATTTACTCGCTGGTTTGGCCGAGGTAAAAGCTGTCTTTTTACACACACAGTAAAGAGTGTTACGTTTCAGCGAGTTAGAGCTGTGTTCAGATCGAGTTTTCTAAAGAGAGGAATGATTTAATTGACGCTGGATCGGATCTGTTCACTTTGTTCGGACACCAATCACACAAATCGCATCGCGTCTCATCTCTTTCTGGTGCGCTCTTCTCGAATGTCTTTTTCAGCGAAAGAGTTGAGTTTCGAAAATCCGCGATCAACTACGCGTGCAGTAGTAGTAATACACAACGAGTAGCACAGTAAATGCACAGTAAAAATGAAGTCGACTCCATATCGATAACACGACTCCGCTGTTTCGCACTGCAAATGTAAACAGCGAATAAATTCAATTACAAAAAAAAGCAACGTTTCGAGTTACCAGATGCGTAACACGAGACGAGAGCTCTTTACGAGAATAATCTCGTCATGTATCTTTAATCAAAAAACAATGTCTCTCTGTCTGCGAGGGCAACTGCGAGGCGGCCAGCGAATGCGCCACTCTATACTCACCTTCTCTTAAATTTTCACTGATGTGAAACTTAGCATACATCTCTTCGTTGAACGCGAATGCTTCATTGCTCATTGAGTAATTAGGCGGAATGATTGCTGTGCACTTAAGCCTCAAGTTGCCGCTTTTGAAGTGCTCTTCTTTCGCTTTGAACCTCAGCGATTGGCTCGCCGATTCCAGGCCGTCCTGATGCAAAATCGTCGAAAACTGAAGTTCGTACACATTTTCATTTTTAATCTACAACATCCGAATTTCATTTTCTCGCTCGCAAAACTCGTTGAACAGCAAACTCACCTCTTCATCGTTTATAAACCATTTCAACGAAGCTAGCGGCTTCGATTTAGCCGAGGTACAGTTGACGAACACCTCATCGCCTACTTTATACTTTGCTCTTGCTCCTGTGATTCGCGGTCCATCAGTTGGTAGCACTAATAGAATTCGGAGATTAGCGATTTGCAAAAACACCATAGGAAAAGCTTCGCGTAATAGGCGGCGATATTTTACATGTTTCGATTTAAAATTGAGAATTTTTTTCAAAAGAAAACTTGGAAATAGAAGCAAATAAATAACTCGGACTTACTGTACACTTTCATCTCTTTCTCCATTTCGGCAGTGTCGAAAGAAGGGGCTTCTGCTGAGACTTCGCATCGATATATACCAGCCGAGTTTAAATCGATGTGCTGCAAATACACCGAATTTTTCGTCGACCGCGATAGCTGCGATAGTAGTACAATATTAATGTTATTACGGAATTTACTGCGTTACATATGTATATATCGGCGTATGTTTCGCTTCTTTCAAAAGGAAGCAGAAGCTATTAGCGTTTGAGAAACGGTGCATTTCGCTTTACGTCTTCTCGACGAACGAGTGATCAGTGCGTTCGCAGCGAAACGAACATTTTCAATGATTAAAGCGAAAAGTTTCAACGTGTCATTAAATTTAATATTTATAATTATACCAAGATTACAACGAGAGAGAGAGAGAGCGAAAGGCGATTTCGAACTCGTAATAATTATCGCCAACGAAAATCAATAAAGTAATTTCTCATTTTTCATCGGAATTAAGCAGAGAGCCGAGAAAAAGAGAGATGCAAAGCGAAAATTTGATTTTTACTTACGTCGACTCGAACTCCGGGCAGCGGTAGAAATTGTCCCGGAGGCCAATCTTTGGGCACATAGCGATAGAATTCGACATCGTTTTTGTACCATTTAATCGAATAGAGGCGATCTTTTTGAAGATCGTAGGAACAGGTTAATTCGACACTTTCACCGTACATTCCGGGCGATGGAACATCGAACATAATTAAGCGAAGAGCACAACCGATTGTCACTTCTGCCGGGACACAATTGGGACAATAGTTTCGCGTCAAGTTTTTGTTCGGTTGAGGTTGAGCGAAAAAAAGAAAGAAAACATTTACTTACCACAAGTGATGAAAAAGGTTAATGGAAGAAAGTTTGAGGAATAGAGCATTTTGTGCACTGTGTGGATGCGTGTGTGTGTTGCTCGATGGAAAAGATGATATATCAATGGCAAAACAGAGACAGCCTCTTCTTGTAGCAATTCAACATTTTTCTTATCCCTTTTTCACTGCTCGACAGAAAGACAATGTTTTCTAATCCATATTATGCACGAGCCGTAAAGTGTGTGTGTGTGTTTCTCTATTTCTATTTGCTAAGAAGGCATCGGAGAAGAATAAGATTGATGTTTTCAACTCATTTCCTTTTTCGCTTTCTCTACCTTTTAGCTATGTACACGTCCGCCGTGTATCGCACTCTCGCCCAGAGATATGGTCGGCTGCGAATCTCATTCGACCCTTGCGATGAAAGAAAATGAAATGAAGGCGAAAAGTTTGTTTCAAAATATACTCGCAAACGCTTTCGCACAACTCATTTGCGCTCAGCATTTATGATTCACATGCGTCGCCGTTTTTCTCTGTGTGAATAACGCTCTACGTGTGTCGGATACATTTACGGCGAGAGAGTAAGAGAGGAAAAACGCGGAAACTTCGCTTCTTTATGTATATAAATAAATATCAATGGCATAACGTTTTTGCTCTCGACTAACATTTCCATTACAAGGTACGCGTAATTCTTCAGCAATAATACACCTTGATGTGTTTCACCTTGATTGTGAAGGCTGAGAGTGGAAAGTTTTACATGCATTCAAAAGTTTTTCGCTATCGAAAAATGTTTTTTCTTTCACCGCTTGCTTTCAGTTTCCATTTCAATCGCTTAAAAGCACGACGGGTACACAAGCATCAACAAGCATCGCTTTCGACGATGTGTTTGTTGCTTTTGCATTTGTAGTGCTGCAAGTCGCCAGAGTCGCAAGCAAATCTTTCTGCTTCAAGATAAAAGCAAAGCTGAATTCGTAATTAATTGGCGACTAGTGTCGTAATAAAACTGTGATTGCAATTAATTGCCGCACAATTAGCTAATTGCGAACGCTTTTAATCGCGCGGACTGTTTTGCAAACGGCGAGATTTCATAAATCGTCCGCGTTTGCAAACGAGAAGCTCACTTCTTTACTTGCTTCCTCCGCTACTCTCGCCTCTCTTCGCATCGCGCTTTTCAATGTGCAAACAGCGAGAAAAGTGAACTAAAAATTGAATGAAAATATGTACGCGAAGAATAAAGAGTTACAACAACAGCGATAATTAATTACTTCGATTTCGGACACAGAATAAAGTATGAAAAGTGCGCGAAAAATTTATTAAAACATTCGCCGTGTGATTGATTGACGGAAAAACGGTTAAATATCGCGCTATTTGTGTGAGCAGCGAAAATTTTCTGTTTATTTCAAAAACGCAAAACAATGCGTTAATAGAAGCGAAATAATGACGTGAGAAACATGAATTATGCATTCTTCTCGCCTTGATTTCAATTACAGTTAACAGCTAGCGAAAGAAAGCTGCTAAAACTTTTCATTTCCCACCATTCGCAAAATTTATACTTTGCGTATAATTTACGGCCACTGGTTATTCTTCGCTCTCTGAACGCTTCTGTCTAAGAAACTCTCGGCTGCCCTCGAGCAACACACAAATAATATTTGTTCATGCTATTGAGAGCAAGCACATTGTCTAGTAGAGGCAACGCAACATGACGGCGTTTACGCTAGAGTTCAGAGGCTTCGTTCGTTGCCTTAATGAATAAGCTAATGAAAAATTAACAAAGGATAATAAAAGCAGAGGTTCAACATCAACAAAAAATAAGCCAAAAGTTAAAAATAAAATCTGAGTCTGGAAGAAAAATTTCCCATCTTTCCATTTTAATTGCAAGTTCAAACCCATTATCTCACCAAATATTTAAAGCTCGACATATGTTGCGCCATTGTGGAGAAAAACTTTAAGCAAAAATTTAGTTAAAAAGCTTGTAAAGGATTTGTGCGGTAGCTGTCTGAGGCTTCTTCTTAATCAAAAGTTTAGAACTTTACACATATGGCGCCGTTCAAACAGTGCTTATTCACCTCTTATTTGTAAATAAATTTGTGAGCTTTTTAGATATTAAAATTAGATGAATTTGTAGAGAAGTGCAAAGATATAAACAAAAGACGCTGTTACACACTATCGAATTTGGTAATCATCCAAAGTTGAAGCTCTGACACTTAAATTGCAACAGTTAGACCTTATAGGGAACTTCGAGCTTGTTAGCAAGTGAACACAGTAATTTGTCATGTGAATTTGAGCTGGAAAACGAGTCAAAATTAATTCGAAAGCTTTGTTTTGTTGCGCTGCACAAGAAAGCTTTTTATGCAACAGTTTACTGCAATTGCACACAGATTCGAATGGAAAGACAATGCTGCTTGTCAAAAAGATATTTTCATGCATCGATTTGAGAAAGCAAATATAGTGGAAACATCATTCGCTGCTGATTCATATAAATTTTCTTTGTGGTCTCATTTTCTCGTGAGACATGCAAAATGCATTAAAGAAAACGCGGACCTTTCGTTGCGCGTCTCATCCGTCGTTTCTCACTTCGATAATATAGAATATAAGGCGATGATTTATTTATCGCTGAAAATTCAATTGAACACTACTTTTCGCTTGTTCACCGCTACCGTTTGTGTGTGTGAGTGTGTGTGCACAGCGTTTTTTATGGCCGGCGACGGGTGCTGCGAGAGTAAATGATGAGTGAACGAACGCGTGGAATAGAAAAATACGTCGGCGACGAGCGTATATATTCAAAACGATCGTTAGTCGATTTTTTCCGAACTCTCATTTCTAATATTGACTTTGGAAAGTAAAAAAAGCGACAGAAAATATATGAAAGTTCCCCCATCGGTGCACTTTTTTGGTGCATTCCTTTTATGACCCATTTAATTGCTCGTCTATTCGAGAGCGAAATTATACAGAAACGCGAAGCAAAAAGGTTAATTAGCAAAAATTCGTATTATGAATAGGACGGTGGGTAGCCGAGTGTAAAGTAATAATGGTATGGTTAGCTCTCGGAGCGTAATCGTAGTCGCTTCAATTATTTATTACCGACTCGTATCGAGCCGTACTGATTTACTCGCACTCGCAATCATTTTCGCCACTCTCGCTCTCTCTCGTTTGGGCAGCAGGCAGCATTGCAACAAAGGGTGGGGTTTAACTCGAGTTGGTTTCGAGTGGTGTCCAACTACAACAAACCATCGCTAACGATATCTCTGCGACCGAAGCGTTTTGTGGCTTTTGTGCGCTTAATTACACAGCGTCGATGTTATTTTACGTTTAGTCAGCAAAGTTTTCGAATGAAAAGTTGCATTGAGCGATGAAAGCGAAACTTGCGACACATTCTAAGCTCTCGAATCGCGATCAAAAGTGGCCCTCTGAGCGCGAGATTCGTTGCGTTGTCAAACACTTCGTGCAAAACATTTTTTTTTTGTTTTAGATATTGAAAAACAGCGAAAACGCTTTGCTCGCCCTGTAATCGGATATTTGAATACAGAGTGAGAAAGCAGCGAAAGTTTCGAGCAGCGAACTTTCGGCGCACATTTCACGTTTTCTCACAAAAGTTTGCGAAAAGCTTTGCGTAATAACGGTTGTGTATAGTTGCGAGTAAAAGAGAGAACAAGCTTTTATGCAAGTGTTGAGAGTAAGTGTTGTGAAAAGGTGCACACACGAAACAGTGATTGAGAAGAGCGCTTTTTTGCGCCTCCATTTTCCTCTCACAACTCTAATTTGTGTTTGTTTCATTTTTTCTCGTTTGTTTTCACTTTAAACACTCGAACGGTGAACGCGAAGAGTAGACTTTCTGCTCTATCATGAGCAAAATAAATGATTATAGGTTATAAACTGCCGCAAGAATGTACGCCAAATATATTGAAGCTTTACACGCGAAACTTTACGAAAACACGCCACACACTCAATGAAAGGGATGAAAATGGTTTATCGTTCGCTAAAGCGAGGCGAACGGTGGAGATGAGAGCGCGAAGTGAAATTATGAATGGACCTTCGCTCTTCTTTTCGCCCTCGTTTTTGGTTTTTAAAACTCGAACCGCGAAACGAGCACTGTTCGCGCGGATATTCAATATTAAAAAGCTTTCGGCTATAAATTTCAGCTCAAATCCAGACTTGGCGCATTTTTCTCGTTGTTTTAACTTTTCTGAAAGCAAAAGGAGAGTAAGCAACTTCTCGCCGGGTGCATTAGAACACACGCATCGTGCCGTGGGCCTATTGTTAGATGCGAAAGGCGCTGCTTTTCTCGCTCTTTGTGCTCTTTCTCTTTCGCTCTTTTACGCGGCGATTGATTGCATTCGCGAGCCGAGTTTATGTGCAAAGCTTTCGCAATCGACACTATCCTAATTGTCGTGTTTACGTCTTTTAGCTTCAAAATTATGTTACCTTTAATAACGCTTGACGCCGTAATATTTCCTCGCTGAAAGTAGCGGATTTACGTTTATTTACGCTGCATCGGGCGCAGTTTTACTTTTCTACTGACCAAAAGAACACGAAAAACGCTCGGGAATATTAACTTTTCATTTACGGCCCATTTTCGCTTTTGCAGCAGCTTTATACACTTTCGCTTTCATACGTCTAGAGTCGCGAAGTTATATTCGCGCAGAAAGAGCATTGCTGCTGGAGCCGAAAGACCGAGCGATTGAGCGCAATAAGTTAGACATCACTTTGAAAGCTATCAAAATTTATTGTTTCTTTATTTCGCGTCGAGCAGAAAAAGTTTATCGCTCGTTGCTTAAAACAGCTCGCCATTAAAGCGCACTTTATTGCATTACACAAAGCTTCAAAGTTGGCAGCGAAAGAGCGAAAGAAGCTTACCTGGTTCTCGAAGAGAAATATGTGTGCGCGAAAGTGTGTTCACTTCGAAACGATTCGGCTGATGCAGAAGAGGTCGAGAAGCGAGCGAATCTGAACAGCGGTCTGCCGCTTGCTTCGCGCCCAAGTTTTGCGAAACGCACCGAAAAAGTTGGGCAGAGTTTGTTGCGTTTGTCGCCGAGTTTAGCACAAACTTTTCAGCACTCGAACGAAGCGATAAACGAAGTGAGAGTGTTGAAGTGAGGCGAGCAGAAAAAAGATGCGAAAAGAGTTTCGGGTTTCGCTTTTAAGTGTGTTTTCGAAGTGTTCAGCAAATGTTGAGCAAACATAAAACGAACGATTCGATTGCCGTGTGCCGTGCGCAGTCTATTTTCAGTGCGACGTCGTATACTTCATTTAATTCTCATTTCACTTTCATTTCTTGTGCCACTCTTCAGAAAGCTGTTAATTTATTTACCTTCATTTCGCACCATTTATCAAAAAAACGTCGCTCGTCGATCGCTTACCTGCGCGCAAAACGCTGAAAACTCACCGTGACAGTTGGCCGAAGCAAAAATTATTTTTCTCGGTCAAGCGCTGGCGAACGAATGAAGCAGCGGTTTGATGCTGCATATCGTTTGATGCCTCAGCATCGTGCAATTAAGCGAAAATTTTTGCGTGTGCGAGAGTGAGCGAGTGTGTGCATAAACGAGAGTGAAGTTTAAAAGCCTTTTTTCGCTGTTTGCTCGCTGCTGAAAGCTAAACACTCGCTACACGTGGCAGTAAACGACGTGAAAATGTTTCGCGTGCAATTAAACGCGTCAAGTTGCATTAGAAAGAAAATCACTTTTCTTAAAATCACTCCCATGCATAAATATTTTATGCATTCATTGCTTTGCGAATGCTGCGAGTCATAAATAGCTGGCGCGGCGCACACATTTTACTGTCCAACTTTTCACACGAATTCACCGTTTGATCGCTTTTCACGTTCAATTGCGAAGAATAAAAAATTTGAATCTTCACGTAAAAGCATTATGCGATGTGTATTTAACAAGTGTGCGAAAGCACTTTACACAACTATTGTCAGCAACCGAATCAATATATAATTTCTTCTTCTTCTTTCTTCCTCTCTCTCTCCTCTTTCTTTGCTCTGCGTATGAATGGCTAAGTTGAACCGAATGAGAAAGCAGCAGAGCGACCGAGAGGAAGAGAGAGAGAGTGATGTACAATCGGCGAGTGTTGTATTTAATGAAACTCATCGAATTTATTTATTATTTTTCGCTAAACGAATTCATCTCAATCTTCGTTTTTCAGATACATTTTCCATCTTTGCTCTCTTTCTTCCTTTTCTTTTGTGGTCTTCGCAATCCTTTGCGTTCGCTGCGACACTTGTCACTGTTCTTCTTTGCCAATTCTTTACCGAAAGACGTATAACTGTTTTCACCTCTATCTCTCTTTTCATAAATCTACGTTACGTTTCTCGTAATTAATTCTAATCGCTTATCTTCTTCACAATCGCTTTAATAGAATTTAATCGAATATTTTCTCATTAATAATAACTCACTAAGCAGCAACTAGATCACTTAGCTTCTGCTAATTATCTTATTAAAAACTTAAGAAAAACTCGCTTCAAGTTATGAAAGCTTCACTCGTCTGATCATTGCACGAATTAAGTTCATTTACATTCGAACTCAAAAAACTTTAATTTCAGCGTTTGCAGTGAAGTGTGCTTTAAGTGAGAAATTTTTGAACAAAATGCACAAACTCGTCTTCGAATTGCACAAATTGAAGCAGACATTCTTGCAAAAAATGTGTGAAGCTCTTTTTTCGAGTAAATTTCAAGTCGGAAAACTCTTTTTAAACCGTTTTAGGATTTTAATTTAATTTAATTTAATCTGTTTTGGCACTTTTTGAAAAGAAAATAAAGCAAATTTTAATAAAAAAAAGACAGTGAAAAAAAATTGCGCGCAATTCATCGCTTTCGGCGATCAGCGCTCTTAAAAAGAAGAGAAAAGAGCAGAAGAGATGCTTTTTCATTCAAGTCTCAATTAATTAACTCCGCTTCACGGCGAAAAACAGATGAGCAATACGTGCGTTCGCAAGCATCGCTATCGGCCTTAATTGCGCCATATTGCAACTGATTTTTTGCTTCATAAAAAGCAAAAAAAAAAAAATTTTCCAACTTAAAACTTTGAAATATTGGCTCTGTAATCTTATTCAACAAAAGTTGAAAAGCTTTCTCGATTCGAAAGAAAAGGAAACGGCTGAAATTTGCAAAATCAGCTCGTATTCGCGATCAGGCATTGATTTATTCCGCAAAAGTAACAGTTTTAGCTCTGCGAGTTTTGACACAGCCAAAGTGTAGCTTTGCTCTTTTTTTCAATATAAAAAACATTAGTTTAAAGCCGCGTTTCACGGCGAAACGTCGTTTCAGTAAACATTACCCTGCATTTAGCATCCATATGTTTTCTAATTTGCTTTTCATACGAGAAGCAAACTTTTTGCTTTTTTCCTATCAATAAAATTGAAAAACACTCGTTTCGAAATGCATTCGAAAGCCACAGGTTTGCGAATTTTTCACGCCACGCTTCTCGCCTTTTATTCAAATCTCTTTCGCCGTCGTTCAAAACTTTTCAAAATTACAAATAAGTGGGCAAAGTTTCGCTTCTCTTTTCGTCCAGCATTTCCTCGCGCTTTCGCCGCCGACACTTTCCGTCGAAGATTTGAGTGCCTTTTCGATGGCGAAAAACAGAGAAGCAGAAAAGCGGAGCAATTGAAATGAATAGAGAGCAACTTTTGGGAGGAAGTCGAAGGAGGATAGAAGCATGAGTGAGTCCCTGAATACCATTGTCATCAAGTGAATCGGCGAGCGTTCGATGCTCTTTGTTCTGCTCGCTGCATTGCACTCCGCTCGCCTCATTCGCATCTTCTTCGCATCTTTTCGGCGACTGTTCGGCAATCAAAAAGTTAAAAACGAGCTTTGCCGCCTGCTCTCTAAAGCTTCGATTAAAGCAATTTTGAGAAATGGTATCGATTCTTTGTCTTCAAATCGTTCCTCGTTTCGTTTTTTGTCGCAATAAAGCATAACAAAGTAATGTAAATGTTGCTCGAAGCGATTTGAAACGCAAGCAAAAGCAAAAATTGATTTCTTTGGTCTTTTTGAACTTTTTTACAACTTAAATTTCGGCGACATTTTGACTCGCTTTTGTTTTTAGACAATTATTAATACTCCTGCTTTCTCTAGAAACTCTTTTGCTTTTCCACTTTCGCTCTGCGATTTTCTACAAATCTCAGCACAAAAGTCAACATCGGTGCCTTGTCAAACAAATTGCTTACGCATTTACTTTTCTGACCCTTCTTAATTATTCAGCATTCGCGTACTTCATTCATTTATTCATTCTCTCTTGACGCACTCGCTGCTTTCGTTTTTTTTCGCCGTCAAAAATCAGTGCGAAGCACACGGCCGCGGACGTGCGAAACGTGCCGTTCGCTATTTCGCGCGGCTAAACAATTGTTTCCAACTTATTTTCATCATTACTTTGCTTTTCGCACATTTTGCGTACGGAAAAGTGCATTTGACAACTTCACTTCTTTTTAATTTAATTGCGACTTCGCTGTTTAACTCACTTCCTTGTTCAAGCGGTCAACGCGCGCGTTCGTGACTCTCTATTTTCCTCCGAACTCGCCGCGCCACAATAAAATTCGAAGTATTGATTGAGCTTTTGCTTGATTTTCTCGCTCTGCTCCACTTTTTCAATTAAACAGCAAACTTAGCGAGTTGCAGCTTTATTGAAATGTAGCTCGCACTCTACACTCGGACCGAGTGTCAATCGAATGAGTTGTGGTTATTTTCGCGAGAAGCAACAAACAGAAAAAGTTCTCTTTGTTCGAGATGTGCGTGAAAGCAAATAATGGTCGGCCACATTTCGAGAAATGCGATGATATTAGAGAAACATACAATTTGCAAAATTGATGAAATTGGAAAAAAAAAGAGGAGAGAATGGAACGGTTTCGTTTGAATTATATTTATATTGCAATTTGAACGAAAGATTGTGTGAAAAGAATCGTTTTGTTCGCTGTGTGAAAGAAGGAAGGCAGTTGTCGAGTTTTAGGAAACAATTTGGACAAAGCAGTTTTAATGGATTGATGATGGAATACAGCGCTTTGTGTACACTTCATAGTAGCTGTCAATAGCATGTGTACACTGTTTCACACACAATCGTTGGTCCGCTTACTTTAAAAACATATTCATTTATGCTTTTTCTCGCAAAATAGAAAAGAGAGCAGCCGGGCGAATGCATACACTTCGATTTGCTCCAACCAACGTTTACTAGCCTCCATTCCAAACTAATAGCAATCGCGATTTCATGGGATTTGCTTGATTTGGTGATTTGTGGTTCCATTTGAACTCCCGAATGGTTTACATTGAATAACGAACGTAACGAAACCCTGAGGTTGGAAAACTGTTCGTGCCGTGATTAACTCTTCTCCATCGACAACCGGCTTTGCTCGCCGAGCGATGCAAATGATTATTTTTTAAAAAGCTCAACTTCTTAAAATTAAACTCGCTCTGAATTGAATTTTTGTTTCTTTAGAGAGAAGCTATGCAAACAGCTGGAAAGTGAACACTTTCGAGAGCATATTGAGTTGAGTGTTCGATTGTTTTTGTTGATTTATCTTTCGTCCGATGTTTTTTCGTGTGTGTGTGTCGAAAGTCGAGAAATGAGCGGCAATCGAATCAAACTTTACTTAATTTGATTTAAGTCTAAGAAACAAGGTTTGCTTCTTTCGTCGCTTTTTCTCGCAGTGTTTGACTTTCAGGTTTCACTTTGTTTTTTCTGCTCGCTTGTCACATAATTAAACGCGAACTCGCCGTGTATTCTAGACGAATATACAAGTTTGAGCTCTATTCCGTTGTTATAAGGAAACAATTGTACGTTTGTCAGCGCTATTTCTCCGCCAGTCGAAATTCGCTGCTGCTTCTTTCGAGAGCTTAACTCTGCTTTCTACACTCGCAATATATCGAAGAAGCAAACAGTTTTTTAAGTTCTCGCTTTCGCTCACTTTCTGCTTCTCTGTTTCGCTCACTACGAGCGACTTTTTTCGAGCGCAAACGAGATATGTCAAATCCTCTTATCTTCTCGTATATCGTTTAATTCTCGCAAAACGTCAAGTTTTTGCGCTTTCACCTTTCGCTAACTCGTGAAATTGGTTAAAAATTGAATTTCAATGAATTTTCGTCTCGCGAGCGAAAGTTTCTTTTCAAGCGTTTAGCAAACGATACTTTCGCCATCAAAAGTTATGCGAAGCAAATTTGAGACGGAGAAAAAGTTTGATCACTGCAGCTGAAGATCAATTTTCATTTGATTTTGTATAAAATCGAACGAGCGAATTGTTTCGACGCGATCAAAAGCGCGACGAGACTGAGAAAAGAGGCGGAGGCGAGCAGCGAAAATCATTGCGAAATATGCGATGCTTGCCGCAAACGAGCGCGTTCAATTACAATTTTAATAAGCGAATGAAACAATTAATAAGATGTTAAACCAAACGTGCGTTATGCATCTTTATTAAAATTTAATTACTATGATGTTTGTAATGCGTCACACATTTCGCGCTTCTCTTCAACGCTTTCAATTGCGATTAAACACTTGGTAAACTGTTCAAATTGCTTATACACAGTGTACCAAAACGACGATTCCACTCTCGTTTCAGAATAAGCCGATCTGCATAATAAATTAATTTTATTAAACAAATACAAGCCGTTCCTCTCTTTTTGTTGAGGTTAATGTTTACACTTGTTCTTATCCTCTTGTGTTTTGTTCGCGTGAAATTCTGCATTTAATTTCTCATTTCTTTCGCAAATCAGTTTCGCTTTTAAGCCATTACCGATTTTGCTATCAATAATCGTCAAGTGAAGCGAACACTTTTAAAGTAATTTTAGAATTTTATTTACACCAATTTTTTCACTTTTAAAATTTGAAGATTATTTCAAAAAAATTTACGAAGCATCCCTGAAATTTGCAATTATCAAGTGTGTCAACAAAAAATTTATGTAAAACCGCAATCGATCTTTTTGTTTACCGTTCGGTCGCATTTTTTTATTATTATTTTTAAAAAATTGGACACATATTGAAGTGAAAGGAACAATAAAAGAAAAAAAAGGAGGAAAAACGCGAATTCAATTTCGTAAAGCAAAAAGTAAATTGAAACTTTTTTGGTAAATATTTAAAAGATTTTTTTTTGTATTTTAAAAACAGCGTTTTATAACGCAATGGACTCGATTTTGTATTAAAGGAAAAGAGAGAGAGAGAGATGAAGCATTTGTTTTTTTCGAGAGTCTCGTTCGAAAACTAAACTTTTTGTCGATCTCTACGCTAAAGGCAAATTTTATTTCGTTTAATTTAATACTCAAATGCTTGCAAGCTTTTTCAAATATTGTACATTCAGTTGAATTGTTTCGCCTATCAATGCGCATTGCTCTCATTCTATCATTTCGCTAATTTTTGATATACGAAATCACTATGAAATTACATTTCATTGCCCAAACGAGACTTATATATATATAAATAGATGTGTGCGCGTATTTTTGTAGTATGATGCCATTGTAAAAACGAGCGCTCATTTACTTTGTTGTTTTGAGAAAAATTATAACTGATATTCTGTGTAAAAATAGTTAAGAAGCAAAATGAGCTCTCATTTATCTTTTGTAATAGCGCAAAAAAAAGCAAGCGGCTGCGGAGACAGCGACGTCGTGCTCATAATTTAAAATTTAAACGAATGCAAAAATGAGTAATTAATTCTGTGGAAATTAGCGCTGCTAAGATTGCCCGAGTGGAGGACACGATCGAGGCAGATAAAGGCGAGCAAGATTTGAATTTGGCAGGCGAACATCGATATTTTTGCAAAAGCGATTACGGCGAGAAAGAAGAATAATGAAGTTTTCTTATTTCGTGAAGTTTTCGTTTGCTAAAATGCAAAGTAGAATGAAAGTGCGGTTAAAATGGTTCGAATGCGGAGAAACGATCACAATGAATGCAAATTGCGCTTTCATCTTGTCCTTGTTTTTGCGAGCAGCGAATTCAAAACGCACTTCATTTCTAGTCGCAAAGAGTTTATTAGCACGGAATCATACCGCATTCTTAATTCGAACCGGAGCTCTGTGTTCAAGCTTCGATTGACACGAAAACGGTTGAGAACGGGGCTTATAGCGATTGCTTTCATTTTATCCGCGCGTTTAGCGAACCGTTTTTGAAACGCTCTCGAAGAAAGAAGCACATAACGCGATTAACGACGATTTTCGGTAATTGAAATGTTGACACAAGCGATCTGAATTAGGCTTCGCTACTGAATCTTTTTCGTGCATCATATTAAGTTTTCATCCAGTCAACATTGTGTACAGTGAGCAGTGGGTTGAGTGAAAAAAAAGGAAAAACTTTTCGCTTCGAAAGCATTCGCCACAATCAGTTAATAAATATGGCAAATGTTGACCTTTGCAATGATGAAGAGTATCACTGTCTAAACGAATCTATTGTACGCATCGCGAATGCTTCATTCAACTTTCGCTCTGAGCTCCGTCCAAAAAGCGTGTGCATCTTTTGTCTTTCGCTCTCCAATTCGCCAAGTTCGTTATACAAATGAAGCGCTCATTTCGGCGTTCACTTGCAAAGCACATCAATCGCCTTCTTGATTTCAATTTCAATTTCGCCGCATCTAATCGTAACACGGGAGACCTGCATCCATACTTGCATGAATCTATTATCAGATTACTCGCCCACTCTATATCAATTTGTTTGTTTTTTGGCGAATGCTTTGCACAAACTGAGATCGAAAAAAGTACAAAACGAATACTCGAGTATGTGGCTGCACGCGGCAATCGAATCAAAGCAAGCGAATTCGTAGAAAAGGCTCAGTGGTCATTAAAGCGTTCGCTCCGCGCATAAAACAAAGCAGAAGCTGGGGTATGTAAACTCGATTTTTTCTATGCGATACATTTTTAATCGAATACAACAACGCAGTTGCGTTCACTTTTTCGGTATAGCGAAGTTTGCGGGAAAAAAATTAAAGTTGAAAAAAAATAAGCGAAACTTATTAAACATTAATACTTTCATTAAAAGATGACATTTTAAATATTAATGAGATCTGTGAATAAAACTTAGCGAGTGCATGCGAACTTTTCTAAATATGTAATGCGCCTTTTCAGCTAACATTTGTGTTTATATATATAGCTTACTGTGTTTTAATGTGCCTACTTAAAAAAATACTTTTTTACTCGATCAAAGTTGACATCAGTGTAAATATTGCTTTAGTCTTTTAGCACAACATAATTTACAATTTGCTTCATTCGATTCTAGCCAGAGTCGAAAATATTTCTTTCAAGCTTAGCCTCTAATACGCGCAATTAATATCGAGCTTTTTGTTTAATTTTGCTTTGAAATAAAACAAATAAATCGTGCGCGAGATTCGAAGCACACAATGAAACAAGCACTGATTTCAATTTTAAGAGTGATTGTTATTCAACGTAAGATTCACGCCTTCATTACACTCTCGAGAATTCGAGATTCGCGTAGTTACATTCTAAAAAAGTAGACGTGTGCTAACGCTATATACGCAGAGACACAAAGAGCGAAACAAAAGCTCGAATAGACACATTTTACAACTGCATGCATAAGCTTTTTGCTCGTTCGCTTTTCTCTTCGCTCGCATCTCTGTCTCTCACTTTTATTCACTTTTTTTCGCCTATGTTTTGACTACTCGTGTTTCGAGCACATAACAACGGCAAAGGACAATGGAATTTCACGAAGAAAAAAAGTGAACACTAATTAAAGCTCGCTCGCTAATTACGAATATCAGATTAATTTTTTCTTTATCCTCTCAGTTTACAATTGAGATTTTTTCGCTATTGGAGCAAGTTTATTTTTGCTTCGCAATTAAACTTGCATTTTACTACGAAAAATTTTCAATGAGTTCGCACAAAGTTCAGTTCAATTTTAAATTTTAATGTAAGAATTGTAATGAAAGAAAGTAAAAAAATTTTCACTTTCTATAACATTTAATGAAGCGTGTAAAAGAATTTTGACGAAAAAAAATTCAAACATAACTTCAAAAGATAAAAAAGAGATTTGATAACATAAAATTCGTTTAATAATAAAGTGAGTAGATTTTTGCTCGCTTAGAAAATAAGAGAAAAAATACGCTGAGATTCACGATTTTCAAATTAAATATCATTTTGAAAATTTATTCAAATCTTATTTGCTAAAAAATATGTCTGCCAAGATGAATTCAATTTGAAACTCTTTTACAATTCTATGCATAGATTTGAACACGATGTAAGCGGATAGTTACGTACGACGTATTCGGTAACCAAATTTCGGTTTTGACTTGAAAGATGTTATTTTCGCAAAGTTGAAAAATGTGATTTTTTAACATGGCTTTTTATTATGTTTTTTTCGGCGATAAAAAAGTGCGCTGATCTCTTTCGTAGTATATTTACTTTAAAGCATTGCATTAAATTTGTTTGAGAGTATTTTTTGCGGAAGAAAAAAAAACTTTTTTTTCAGGCAAAAATGTATTCGAAGCTTCGAGTTTTTAAAAAATTTACTTCTTTCTCTTCGTTTCCATTGCTTTCGAGTTTCGAGTCTATATTTTGACTTTTGCAAAGCAGCAAAACATCTTTTCAAATTGAGCTTCTTTTCACATATCGAATCGATTTGATGACAAAACACAATCAATTGTTAAGTGATTGAAAGTGTATCAAGCATCAATTGCTTTCTTCTCTCCAAAGATAGAAGCAAAAAGAATGAGAGTAAATGCATGAATGGTTAACTTTCAGTTACTTTTTTCTTTCTTTACTTTTTCAAGTTTGCTGTACTCCAAATGTTAGATCAAAAGTTGAACGTGAGGCAAATACCAATCGCAATTCGAATTAGAACGAAATTTTAAATGATTTTGAGAAAAATTTTTTTCTTCGCTTTATTTCATACAGTTCTCTAGTAGGAACATAAAATTTCCTTACTCTTAAAATTTTGGTAGCAATTTTTGTATATTATGAAGACTGTCATGCTTGCGTTAAGTTTGATTTTTGTTTCAATTTTTATTTTTTTACCAGTCAGATATTTTTGAATTTTTTATCTTTAAAATTTTAATATTAATCTCGAATTTTAGATTTACTCAAATTTTCAACATTTTGGTTAATACGAAAATAAAACGAACATCAACGGCTTGAAATGATAAAAACGAAAATTAGCTCCTAAATGAGGCACAATCAGACTTCTTGGTTTCATTTTTTTTCTCTTTTCATTTTATTTTCAACAAAAGCGCACATCTATTAAAACACGTCACGCACTTAATTACAGTAATTGCTGCAATTAAATAATCGCAATTAGTAACATTTAATGAAGATCGTTTAGAAAAAAAGTCATAAATGGTGATCGTTAAACGAGCGCATTTACAAGTTTACTTCATTACAACTTTTCTTACTTTTGTGTTACAAAGTTTAGAAAATCAAACATACATTCATAGCTCAATTATAATATTTTGAAAATGCGCGATGCTGGCCTAAAATTTGCTTACTTCTCCATATACTTACTATCTAAATAAATCAGTTTCTAAAAATGATAAGAAACTTTTTGTCGCCACTTTTTAACTTAGCATTTGATAAAAATCTTCGTCACTTTTCTTTAAGTTTGAATATAAAAAGTATTTGAAACTTTAATAACAATTTTTTATCATTATTCCGTTTAAAATAACGACAATAGCGAGTCGTTTTAGAATTCTCATCTTTCTAGAAAGATTTAAAATTGAGATGATCTACTCTTAATTAAAACAAACTTTAAACATGCGAAAAACTCGCAATTTTTTCAATAATTTCTCAAGAAATGAAATATAGAAACAGAAGGTAATGTTTAAATAAGATAGAACTTTTAGATTCAATCGAAAATTATTCAAAAGTTATTAATAAACTCTTTCAATTATTTTGTGTCTTATTCATATTTTTAAACATTGGAAGTAAAAATAAGAGCTCGAGAAAGATAAAGTCAGTATTCAATGTGTTCGTCGGTGAGTATCTTTGACGTGAAATATAAAATGAATTTCATACTTTATAGCGATAGTTTCTTATATTTCATAAATCATACAACACGCGATTAAATATCGAATTACTGAAAGCGTCTTTCGGTTAAAAAAAGTAGACACGTTTCAAAAAGGAGAGAATTGAAAATGAAAGAGAAAAGCATATTTTGAAGTCGAAATCTTTGTGCCTAAGTATTTACGATCCAGTAAAAAATGAGTTTAGATTCGTCCTATCTCTCAAAATAATGCAGAAAACATTCACTAACCATTGGCGTTTTTTGGTTTCAATCATAAATCACATTTAAATGCAATTATGAGCGTTGAAATTCAATTTTCTAGCGTGACCTCTCTATTATCATTAATATATCGCCGAAATTTCGATCTCTGTGACACTAAATGCACCCATCGCGAGAAATGCGTCACATTTTTTTCATGCGCTCGGCACTTTTTCCCTTCACAATCAAATCAACTTATGAACTAAACGCGAAACTCATGCTGTCACTCTTCTTATTCACGTTGGCTTTCATTAAAAAATACAGCAATAAGGTGCAAATCATTAGAAGAGGCAAAAGAACTGCGCTATCATTCATAACGAAATGCGAGGGGAGCGAATAAGAGAGGAGCAAGAGAGAAGAAGAGAGATGAAGAAGTAAAACGAATAAATGATGTTCATTTTTTTCTGCCTTTGCGGAACAAGAAATTGATTGAAATCGATGGTAACGTGTGTTATTAATCAAGCGAGAGCGGAGAGAAAAAAATATTGATTCGTGAAAAAAATTTTTTTAAATATGTGCGATATGAATAAATAGACGGGGAGCAAAATTGCGTTTTGAAAAGTTGCTTTTCCAATTAATGATTGCGAGAAAATATTGCGCATTTCGTCGAACCGTTCGCCTCTATCTCTTTCTTTGCTTTCTTTTCTCGCTTTTCTTTTTAAAAATTTGATTAACTCGAGAAGAAAAGACACTGGAAAGTACAGTTTACTTTCGAAATTTGTGTACATAGACAGCGTGTCTAAATATAATCTCTCAGAGTTTGTTCGCTCGAGCGAAGCGTGTAAAAATCGTTTTGTTTCTAAATGACGATTCATGAGTGCGGGTGCATTGGCCAGCGTATCAATCACCAATTTCGTCAGAAGAAGCGACAGCGGCTGACATGCGAACGCGTATCGCGGCGACGATCATCTGATCGCGATAGGTGCGAATCGCGTTTAGAGGCAGTCCTCTTCGATTTCGGCGATCGGTCGGCGATGGAAAACGCGAATCTGCTCGGAATAATTTTTCAATAAACGGCGCTTGTAGTTTGCAAATAGTTTCGCTTGTCTTCGGCTCGATCCGCTTTTGTGTAATGCATTTTTAATGATGTCGAGTAACGATTGCGAACGGCGTACTGTTTCGTTTATATCGCTTATTTACATTGCAGAATCATGAAAATTAGTCTCTTTAATTTCTTCTTGTTTTCGTATTCAATGCGATCACCATTTTTCGAGAACAAATCATTTCGCGACAAGCGATGAAAGCGATCGAAATGAATGAATATATGACTAAGTGAATGAATGAATTGATGATAAAAGAATGAGTTCGAGAGAGAGAGGGAGAGAGAATTCTATTTGTTCTCAATTTCGATTACTTTATTGAGCTCATTGCAAAACATTTTCTGAACTAATTGCTGCTTTTTTGCGAGACTTGCAAGTTTTATGCAAATTTCGCTGATTAATGTGAATTTTATTTTCGGCGGCAAAATTTTGTCTGGATAATAAAAACTTAATTACTGTGATATTTTTCCAACAGAAGCCGATGCGCAAAAAGCGTCGGAAGATGCATTGAAAACTTTTGTCGCTCAAAAAAAAAGTTCAACGATTTCACTTGCTTTGCACAACAAGCATTTGTTTGTTTTCGAAAACTGCTCGAAACGCTGTATTACACTTTGTAATTTATTGTGTCAACCATTCGAGTGTTTGAAGTAGAAGCGAATAGTGTTGCACTTTGACAACTACCTTTGATTTATCGAAATTACGCGACTTAAAAAAGCAAGTCGAAGATGTTTCTTAGCTTTTTTTGCATTTCAGCTCGCAATAGTTTTCATGGTTTTTTGCTTATTCAACTGTGAAATTCGCCATATGAATGCGTTATTTTCTTAATTATGTTAATTTGTTAATGTTTCCGTCTTACATTTTTTTTGTGGCCTCTTTCCTTTATCCAAACGATCGATACGCAGCTCTTATATTTGCATTTTTTGCAAAAAAATTCTCTTTGTTCCGATAAATTTTATTTATGAAATTAAATTGACAAAATTTCTCTTCTTTTGGCTTTGCATTAAAAATGCTTGAATTAAAATATTTATTCCAATAAATTTAAAATGTACATTTGCATGAAAAAGGTAGAGTATCAAACAAAAATGGTGCAGCTGAAAAATGTATTCCAGAAAATTTGCTTTAAATTATAAAATTGCTTGTTATTAATAACATTTTACATCTCAAATTGAGATTCTCAATTATTTAATCTAATTTTTTAATAATTTAAAAACCATCATCGTTAGCGAGAATGCAAGCAGAATAGTGAAATTTCAAGGCTTATTGATAGGAAAAACATTTACGAATTGATGAATGATTACATTCACTCGGACTGATGACGATTGATAACAATATAAATTCGGATGGATAACCAGAAATACGTTTCGAATAAATTAACTTTTTTAAAACATTCACATCAAAAATGGTGCTCTTTGAAACATTAAAAAATTTGATTAACTGAATCTGACAAGTTAAATATGTCAATGAAAATATTAAATATTAAACTTTGTGTGATAATAAAATTTTCTGAAATATTTAAAATTTCCTAAAATTAAATTCAACATATTTTGTGCGTTATTGTACTACTGGAGACAGCGAAAAGCGCACTCTACAGCAATTCACTAAGCTTAACGCAAATCGTACATTTTTTGAACTTATTTTGATGATAATATTCTAATTCAACATTACAATAAATGTGTAAACAAGATAAGAATAGAACTCACTTACATT
>NCKU01000930.1:0-31322 GCA_003675995.1 Dinothrombium tinctorium | reverse complement strand
AATGTAAGTGAGTTCTATTCTTATCTTGTTTACACATTTATTGTAATGTTGAATTAGAATATTATCATCAAAATAAGTTCAAAAAATGTACGATTTGCGTTAAGCTTAGTGAATTGCTGTAGAGTGCGCTTTTCGCTGTCTCCAGTAGTACAATAACGCACAAAATATGTTGAATTTAATTTTAGGAAATTTTAAATATTTCAGAAAATTTTATTATCACACAAAGTTTAATATTTAATATTTTCATTGACATATTTAACTTGTCAGATTCAGTTAATCAAATTTTTTAATGTTTCAAAGAGCACCATTTTTGATGTGAATGTTTTAAAAAAGTTAATTTATTCGAAACGTATTTCTGGTTATCCATCCGAATTTATATTGTTATCAATCGTCATCAGTCCGAGTGAATGTAATCATTCATCAATTCGTAAATGTTTTTCCTATCAATAAGCCTTGAAATTTCACTATTCTGCTTGCATTCTCGCTAACGATGATGGTTTTTAAATTATTAAAAAATTAGATTAAATAATTGAGAATCTCAATTTGAGATGTAAAATGTTATTAATAACAAGCAATTTTATAATTTAAAGCAAATTTTCTGGAATACATTTTTCAGCTGCACCATTTTTGTTTGATACTCTACCTTTTTCATGCAAATGTACATTTTAAATTTATTGGAATAAATATTTTAATTCAAGCATTTTTAATGCAAAGCCAAAAGAAGAGAAATTTTGTCAATTTAATTTCATAAATAAAATTTATCGGAACAAAGAGAATTTTTTTGCAAAAAATGCAAATATAAGAGCTGCGTATCGATCGTTTGGATAAAGGAAAGAGGCCACAAAAAAAATGTAAGACGGAAACATTAACAAATTAACATAATTAAGAAAATAACGCATTCATATGGCGAATTTCACAGTTGAATAAGCAAAAAACCATGAAAACTATTGCGAGCTGAAATGCAAAAAAAGCTAAGAAACATCTTCGACTTGCTTTTTTAAGTCGCGTAATTTCGATAAATCAAAGGTAGTTGTCAAAGTGCAACACTATTCGCTTCTACTTCAAACACTCGAATGGTTGACACAATAAATTACAAAGTGTAATACAGCGTTTCGAGCAGTTTTCGAAAACAAACAAATGCTTGTTGTGCAAAGCAAGTGAAATCGTTGAACTTTTTTTTTGAGCGACAAAAGTTTTCAATGCATCTTCCGACGCTTTTTGCGCATCGGCTTCTGTTGGAAAAATATCACAGTAATTAAGTTTTTATTATCCAGACAAAATTTTGCCGCCGAAAATAAAATTCACATTAATCAGCGAAATTTGCATAAAACTTGCAAGTCTCGCAAAAAAGCAGCAATTAGTTCAGAAAATGTTTTGCAATGAGCTCAATAAAGTAATCGAAATTGAGAACAAATAGAATTCTCTCTCCCTCTCTCTCTCGAACTCATTCTTTTATCATCAATTCATTCATTCACTTAGTCATATATTCATTCATTTCGATCGCTTTCATCGCTTGTCGCGAAATGATTTGTTCTCGAAAAATGGTGATCGCATTGAATACGAAAACAAGAAGAAATTAAAGAGACTAATTTTCATGATTCTGCAATGTAAATAAGCGATATAAACGAAACAGTACGCCGTTCGCAATCGTTACTCGACATCATTAAAAATGCATTACACAAAAGCGGATCGAGCCGAAGACAAGCGAAACTATTTGCAAACTACAAGCGCCGTTTATTGAAAAATTATTCCGAGCAGATTCGCGTTTTCCATCGCCGACCGATCGCCGAAATCGAAGAGGACTGCCTCTAAACGCGATTCGCACCTATCGCGATCAGATGATCGTCGCCGCGATACGCGTTCGCATGTCAGCCGCTGTCGCTTCTTCTGACGAAATTGGTGATTGATACGCTGGCCAATGCACCCGCACTCATGAATCGTCATTTAGAAACAAAACGATTTTTACACGCTTCGCTCGAGCGAACAAACTCTGAGAGATTATATTTAGACACGCTGTCTATGTACACAAATTTCGAAAGTAAACTGTACTTTCCAGTGTCTTTTCTTCTCGAGTTAATCAAATTTTTAAAAAGAAAAGCGAGAAAAGAAAGCAAAGAAAGAGATAGAGGCGAACGGTTCGACGAAATGCGCAATATTTTCTCGCAATCATTAATTGGAAAAGCAACTTTTCAAAACGCAATTTTGCTCCCCGTCTATTTATTCATATCGCACATATTTAAAAAAATTTTTTTCACGAATCAATATTTTTTTCTCTCCGCTCTCGCTTGATTAATAACACACGTTACCATCGATTTCAATCAATTTCTTGTTCCGCAAAGGCAGAAAAAAATGAACATCATTTATTCGTTTTACTTCTTCATCTCTCTTCTTCTCTCTTGCTCCTCTCTTATTCGCTCCCCTCGCATTTCGTTATGAATGATAGCGCAGTTCTTTTGCCTCTTCTAATGATTTGCACCTTATTGCTGTATTTTTTAATGAAAGCCAACGTGAATAAGAAGAGTGACAGCATGAGTTTCGCGTTTAGTTCATAAGTTGATTTGATTGTGAAGGGAAAAAGTGCCGAGCGCATGAAAAAAATGTGACGCATTTCTCGCGATGGGTGCATTTAGTGTCACAGAGATCGAAATTTCGGCGATATATTAATGATAATAGAGAGGTCACGCTAGAAAATTGAATTTCAACGCTCATAATTGCATTTAAATGTGATTTATGATTGAAACCAAAAAACGCCAATGGTTAGTGAATGTTTTCTGCATTATTTTGAGAGATAGGACGAATCTAAACTCATTTTTTACTGGATCGTAAATACTTAGGCACAAAGATTTCGACTTCAAAATATGCTTTTCTCTTTCATTTTCAATTCTCTCCTTTTTGAAACGTGTCTACTTTTTTTAACCGAAAGACGCTTTCAGTAATTCGATATTTAATCGCGTGTTGTATGATTTATGAAATATAAGAAACTATCGCTATAAAGTATGAAATTCATTTTATATTTCACGTCAAAGATACTCACCGACGAACACATTGAATACTGACTTTATCTTTCTCGAGCTCTTATTTTTACTTCCAATGTTTAAAAATATGAATAAGACACAAAATAATTGAAAGAGTTTATTAATAACTTTTGAATAATTTTCGATTGAATCTAAAAGTTCTATCTTATTTAAACATTACCTTCTGTTTCTATATTTCATTTCTTGAGAAATTATTGAAAAAATTGCGAGTTTTTCGCATGTTTAAAGTTTGTTTTAATTAAGAGTAGATCATCTCAATTTTAAATCTTTCTAGAAAGATGAGAATTCTAAAACGACTCGCTATTGTCGTTATTTTAAACGGAATAATGATAAAAAATTGTTATTAAAGTTTCAAATACTTTTTATATTCAAACTTAAAGAAAAGTGACGAAGATTTTTATCAAATGCTAAGTTAAAAAGTGGCGACAAAAAGTTTCTTATCATTTTTAGAAACTGATTTATTTAGATAGTAAGTATATGGAGAAGTAAGCAAATTTTAGGCCAGCATCGCGCATTTTCAAAATATTATAATTGAGCTATGAATGTATGTTTGATTTTCTAAACTTTGTAACACAAAAGTAAGAAAAGTTGTAATGAAGTAAACTTGTAAATGCGCTCGTTTAACGATCACCATTTATGACTTTTTTTCTAAACGATCTTCATTAAATGTTACTAATTGCGATTATTTAATTGCAGCAATTACTGTAATTAAGTGCGTGACGTGTTTTAATAGATGTGCGCTTTTGTTGAAAATAAAATGAAAAGAGAAAAAAAATGAAACCAAGAAGTCTGATTGTGCCTCATTTAGGAGCTAATTTTCGTTTTTATCATTTCAAGCCGTTGATGTTCGTTTTATTTTCGTATTAACCAAAATGTTGAAAATTTGAGTAAATCTAAAATTCGAGATTAATATTAAAATTTTAAAGATAAAAAATTCAAAAATATCTGACTGGTAAAAAAATAAAAATTGAAACAAAAATCAAACTTAACGCAAGCATGACAGTCTTCATAATATACAAAAATTGCTACCAAAATTTTAAGAGTAAGGAAATTTTATGTTCCTACTAGAGAACTGTATGAAATAAAGCGAAGAAAAAAATTTTTCTCAAAATCATTTAAAATTTCGTTCTAATTCGAATTGCGATTGGTATTTGCCTCACGTTCAACTTTTGATCTAACATTTGGAGTACAGCAAACTTGAAAAAGTAAAGAAAGAAAAAAGTAACTGAAAGTTAACCATTCATGCATTTACTCTCATTCTTTTTGCTTCTATCTTTGGAGAGAAGAAAGCAATTGATGCTTGATACACTTTCAATCACTTAACAATTGATTGTGTTTTGTCATCAAATCGATTCGATATGTGAAAAGAAGCTCAATTTGAAAAGATGTTTTGCTGCTTTGCAAAAGTCAAAATATAGACTCGAAACTCGAAAGCAATGGAAACGAAGAGAAAGAAGTAAATTTTTTAAAAACTCGAAGCTTCGAATACATTTTTGCCTGAAAAAAAAGTTTTTTTTTCTTCCGCAAAAAATACTCTCAAACAAATTTAATGCAATGCTTTAAAGTAAATATACTACGAAAGAGATCAGCGCACTTTTTTATCGCCGAAAAAAACATAATAAAAAGCCATGTTAAAAAATCACATTTTTCAACTTTGCGAAAATAACATCTTTCAAGTCAAAACCGAAATTTGGTTACCGAATACGTCGTACGTAACTATCCGCTTACATCGTGTTCAAATCTATGCATAGAATTGTAAAAGAGTTTCAAATTGAATTCATCTTGGCAGACATATTTTTTAGCAAATAAGATTTGAATAAATTTTCAAAATGATATTTAATTTGAAAATCGTGAATCTCAGCGTATTTTTTCTCTTATTTTCTAAGCGAGCAAAAATCTACTCACTTTATTATTAAACGAATTTTATGTTATCAAATCTCTTTTTTATCTTTTGAAGTTATGTTTGAATTTTTTTTCGTCAAAATTCTTTTACACGCTTCATTAAATGTTATAGAAAGTGAAAATTTTTTTACTTTCTTTCATTACAATTCTTACATTAAAATTTAAAATTGAACTGAACTTTGTGCGAACTCATTGAAAATTTTTCGTAGTAAAATGCAAGTTTAATTGCGAAGCAAAAATAAACTTGCTCCAATAGCGAAAAAATCTCAATTGTAAACTGAGAGGATAAAGAAAAAATTAATCTGATATTCGTAATTAGCGAGCGAGCTTTAATTAGTGTTCACTTTTTTTCTTCGTGAAATTCCATTGTCCTTTGCCGTTGTTATGTGCTCGAAACACGAGTAGTCAAAACATAGGCGAAAAAAAGTGAATAAAAGTGAGAGACAGAGATGCGAGCGAAGAGAAAAGCGAACGAGCAAAAAGCTTATGCATGCAGTTGTAAAATGTGTCTATTCGAGCTTTTGTTTCGCTCTTTGTGTCTCTGCGTATATAGCGTTAGCACACGTCTACTTTTTTAGAATGTAACTACGCGAATCTCGAATTCTCGAGAGTGTAATGAAGGCGTGAATCTTACGTTGAATAACAATCACTCTTAAAATTGAAATCAGTGCTTGTTTCATTGTGTGCTTCGAATCTCGCGCACGATTTATTTGTTTTATTTCAAAGCAAAATTAAACAAAAAGCTCGATATTAATTGCGCGTATTAGAGGCTAAGCTTGAAAGAAATATTTTCGACTCTGGCTAGAATCGAATGAAGCAAATTGTAAATTATGTTGTGCTAAAAGACTAAAGCAATATTTACACTGATGTCAACTTTGATCGAGTAAAAAAGTATTTTTTTAAGTAGGCACATTAAAACACAGTAAGCTATATATATAAACACAAATGTTAGCTGAAAAGGCGCATTACATATTTAGAAAAGTTCGCATGCACTCGCTAAGTTTTATTCACAGATCTCATTAATATTTAAAATGTCATCTTTTAATGAAAGTATTAATGTTTAATAAGTTTCGCTTATTTTTTTTCAACTTTAATTTTTTTCCCGCAAACTTCGCTATACCGAAAAAGTGAACGCAACTGCGTTGTTGTATTCGATTAAAAATGTATCGCATAGAAAAAATCGAGTTTACATACCCCAGCTTCTGCTTTGTTTTATGCGCGGAGCGAACGCTTTAATGACCACTGAGCCTTTTCTACGAATTCGCTTGCTTTGATTCGATTGCCGCGTGCAGCCACATACTCGAGTATTCGTTTTGTACTTTTTTCGATCTCAGTTTGTGCAAAGCATTCGCCAAAAAACAAACAAATTGATATAGAGTGGGCGAGTAATCTGATAATAGATTCATGCAAGTATGGATGCAGGTCTCCCGTGTTACGATTAGATGCGGCGAAATTGAAATTGAAATCAAGAAGGCGATTGATGTGCTTTGCAAGTGAACGCCGAAATGAGCGCTTCATTTGTATAACGAACTTGGCGAATTGGAGAGCGAAAGACAAAAGATGCACACGCTTTTTGGACGGAGCTCAGAGCGAAAGTTGAATGAAGCATTCGCGATGCGTACAATAGATTCGTTTAGACAGTGATACTCTTCATCATTGCAAAGGTCAACATTTGCCATATTTATTAACTGATTGTGGCGAATGCTTTCGAAGCGAAAAGTTTTTCCTTTTTTTTCACTCAACCCACTGCTCACTGTACACAATGTTGACTGGATGAAAACTTAATATGATGCACGAAAAAGATTCAGTAGCGAAGCCTAATTCAGATCGCTTGTGTCAACATTTCAATTACCGAAAATCGTCGTTAATCGCGTTATGTGCTTCTTTCTTCGAGAGCGTTTCAAAAACGGTTCGCTAAACGCGCGGATAAAATGAAAGCAATCGCTATAAGCCCCGTTCTCAACCGTTTTCGTGTCAATCGAAGCTTGAACACAGAGCTCCGGTTCGAATTAAGAATGCGGTATGATTCCGTGCTAATAAACTCTTTGCGACTAGAAATGAAGTGCGTTTTGAATTCGCTGCTCGCAAAAACAAGGACAAGATGAAAGCGCAATTTGCATTCATTGTGATCGTTTCTCCGCATTCGAACCATTTTAACCGCACTTTCATTCTACTTTGCATTTTAGCAAACGAAAACTTCACGAAATAAGAAAACTTCATTATTCTTCTTTCTCGCCGTAATCGCTTTTGCAAAAATATCGATGTTCGCCTGCCAAATTCAAATCTTGCTCGCCTTTATCTGCCTCGATCGTGTCCTCCACTCGGGCAATCTTAGCAGCGCTAATTTCCACAGAATTAATTACTCATTTTTGCATTCGTTTAAATTTTAAATTATGAGCACGACGTCGCTGTCTCCGCAGCCGCTTGCTTTTTTTTGCGCTATTACAAAAGATAAATGAGAGCTCATTTTGCTTCTTAACTATTTTTACACAGAATATCAGTTATAATTTTTCTCAAAACAACAAAGTAAATGAGCGCTCGTTTTTACAATGGCATCATACTACAAAAATACGCGCACACATCTATTTATATATATATAAGTCTCGTTTGGGCAATGAAATGTAATTTCATAGTGATTTCGTATATCAAAAATTAGCGAAATGATAGAATGAGAGCAATGCGCATTGATAGGCGAAACAATTCAACTGAATGTACAATATTTGAAAAAGCTTGCAAGCATTTGAGTATTAAATTAAACGAAATAAAATTTGCCTTTAGCGTAGAGATCGACAAAAAGTTTAGTTTTCGAACGAGACTCTCGAAAAAAACAAATGCTTCATCTCTCTCTCTCTCTTTTCCTTTAATACAAAATCGAGTCCATTGCGTTATAAAACGCTGTTTTTAAAATACAAAAAAAAATCTTTTAAATATTTACCAAAAAAGTTTCAATTTACTTTTTGCTTTACGAAATTGAATTCGCGTTTTTCCTCCTTTTTTTTCTTTTATTGTTCCTTTCACTTCAATATGTGTCCAATTTTTTAAAAATAATAATAAAAAAATGCGACCGAACGGTAAACAAAAAGATCGATTGCGGTTTTACATAAATTTTTTGTTGACACACTTGATAATTGCAAATTTCAGGGATGCTTCGTAAATTTTTTTGAAATAATCTTCAAATTTTAAAAGTGAAAAAATTGGTGTAAATAAAATTCTAAAATTACTTTAAAAGTGTTCGCTTCACTTGACGATTATTGATAGCAAAATCGGTAATGGCTTAAAAGCGAAACTGATTTGCGAAAGAAATGAGAAATTAAATGCAGAATTTCACGCGAACAAAACACAAGAGGATAAGAACAAGTGTAAACATTAACCTCAACAAAAAGAGAGGAACGGCTTGTATTTGTTTAATAAAATTAATTTATTATGCAGATCGGCTTATTCTGAAACGAGAGTGGAATCGTCGTTTTGGTACACTGTGTATAAGCAATTTGAACAGTTTACCAAGTGTTTAATCGCAATTGAAAGCGTTGAAGAGAAGCGCGAAATGTGTGACGCATTACAAACATCATAGTAATTAAATTTTAATAAAGATGCATAACGCACGTTTGGTTTAACATCTTATTAATTGTTTCATTCGCTTATTAAAATTGTAATTGAACGCGCTCGTTTGCGGCAAGCATCGCATATTTCGCAATGATTTTCGCTGCTCGCCTCCGCCTCTTTTCTCAGTCTCGTCGCGCTTTTGATCGCGTCGAAACAATTCGCTCGTTCGATTTTATACAAAATCAAATGAAAATTGATCTTCAGCTGCAGTGATCAAACTTTTTCTCCGTCTCAAATTTGCTTCGCATAACTTTTGATGGCGAAAGTATCGTTTGCTAAACGCTTGAAAAGAAACTTTCGCTCGCGAGACGAAAATTCATTGAAATTCAATTTTTAACCAATTTCACGAGTTAGCGAAAGGTGAAAGCGCAAAAACTTGACGTTTTGCGAGAATTAAACGATATACGAGAAGATAAGAGGATTTGACATATCTCGTTTGCGCTCGAAAAAAGTCGCTCGTAGTGAGCGAAACAGAGAAGCAGAAAGTGAGCGAAAGCGAGAACTTAAAAAACTGTTTGCTTCTTCGATATATTGCGAGTGTAGAAAGCAGAGTTAAGCTCTCGAAAGAAGCAGCAGCGAATTTCGACTGGCGGAGAAATAGCGCTGACAAACGTACAATTGTTTCCTTATAACAACGGAATAGAGCTCAAACTTGTATATTCGTCTAGAATACACGGCGAGTTCGCGTTTAATTATGTGACAAGCGAGCAGAAAAAACAAAGTGAAACCTGAAAGTCAAACACTGCGAGAAAAAGCGACGAAAGAAGCAAACCTTGTTTCTTAGACTTAAATCAAATTAAGTAAAGTTTGATTCGATTGCCGCTCATTTCTCGACTTTCGACACACACACACGAAAAAACATCGGACGAAAGATAAATCAACAAAAACAATCGAACACTCAACTCAATATGCTCTCGAAAGTGTTCACTTTCCAGCTGTTTGCATAGCTTCTCTCTAAAGAAACAAAAATTCAATTCAGAGCGAGTTTAATTTTAAGAAGTTGAGCTTTTTAAAAAATAATCATTTGCATCGCTCGGCGAGCAAAGCCGGTTGTCGATGGAGAAGAGTTAATCACGGCACGAACAGTTTTCCAACCTCAGGGTTTCGTTACGTTCGTTATTCAATGTAAACCATTCGGGAGTTCAAATGGAACCACAAATCACCAAATCAAGCAAATCCCATGAAATCGCGATTGCTATTAGTTTGGAATGGAGGCTAGTAAACGTTGGTTGGAGCAAATCGAAGTGTATGCATTCGCCCGGCTGCTCTCTTTTCTATTTTGCGAGAAAAAGCATAAATGAATATGTTTTTAAAGTAAGCGGACCAACGATTGTGTGTGAAACAGTGTACACATGCTATTGACAGCTACTATGAAGTGTACACAAAGCGCTGTATTCCATCATCAATCCATTAAAACTGCTTTGTCCAAATTGTTTCCTAAAACTCGACAACTGCCTTCCTTCTTTCACACAGCGAACAAAACGATTCTTTTCACACAATCTTTCGTTCAAATTGCAATATAAATATAATTCAAACGAAACCGTTCCATTCTCTCCTCTTTTTTTTTCCAATTTCATCAATTTTGCAAATTGTATGTTTCTCTAATATCATCGCATTTCTCGAAATGTGGCCGACCATTATTTGCTTTCACGCACATCTCGAACAAAGAGAACTTTTTCTGTTTGTTGCTTCTCGCGAAAATAACCACAACTCATTCGATTGACACTCGGTCCGAGTGTAGAGTGCGAGCTACATTTCAATAAAGCTGCAACTCGCTAAGTTTGCTGTTTAATTGAAAAAGTGGAGCAGAGCGAGAAAATCAAGCAAAAGCTCAATCAATACTTCGAATTTTATTGTGGCGCGGCGAGTTCGGAGGAAAATAGAGAGTCACGAACGCGCGCGTTGACCGCTTGAACAAGGAAGTGAGTTAAACAGCGAAGTCGCAATTAAATTAAAAAGAAGTGAAGTTGTCAAATGCACTTTTCCGTACGCAAAATGTGCGAAAAGCAAAGTAATGATGAAAATAAGTTGGAAACAATTGTTTAGCCGCGCGAAATAGCGAACGGCACGTTTCGCACGTCCGCGGCCGTGTGCTTCGCACTGATTTTTGACGGCGAAAAAAAACGAAAGCAGCGAGTGCGTCAAGAGAGAATGAATAAATGAATGAAGTACGCGAATGCTGAATAATTAAGAAGGGTCAGAAAAGTAAATGCGTAAGCAATTTGTTTGACAAGGCACCGATGTTGACTTTTGTGCTGAGATTTGTAGAAAATCGCAGAGCGAAAGTGGAAAAGCAAAAGAGTTTCTAGAGAAAGCAGGAGTATTAATAATTGTCTAAAAACAAAAGCGAGTCAAAATGTCGCCGAAATTTAAGTTGTAAAAAAGTTCAAAAAGACCAAAGAAATCAATTTTTGCTTTTGCTTGCGTTTCAAATCGCTTCGAGCAACATTTACATTACTTTGTTATGCTTTATTGCGACAAAAAACGAAACGAGGAACGATTTGAAGACAAAGAATCGATACCATTTCTCAAAATTGCTTTAATCGAAGCTTTAGAGAGCAGGCGGCAAAGCTCGTTTTTAACTTTTTGATTGCCGAACAGTCGCCGAAAAGATGCGAAGAAGATGCGAATGAGGCGAGCGGAGTGCAATGCAGCGAGCAGAACAAAGAGCATCGAACGCTCGCCGATTCACTTGATGACAATGGTATTCAGGGACTCACTCATGCTTCTATCCTCCTTCGACTTCCTCCCAAAAGTTGCTCTCTATTCATTTCAATTGCTCCGCTTTTCTGCTTCTCTGTTTTTCGCCATCGAAAAGGCACTCAAATCTTCGACGGAAAGTGTCGGCGGCGAAAGCGCGAGGAAATGCTGGACGAAAAGAGAAGCGAAACTTTGCCCACTTATTTGTAATTTTGAAAAGTTTTGAACGACGGCGAAAGAGATTTGAATAAAAGGCGAGAAGCGTGGCGTGAAAAATTCGCAAACCTGTGGCTTTCGAATGCATTTCGAAACGAGTGTTTTTCAATTTTATTGATAGGAAAAAAGCAAAAAGTTTGCTTCTCGTATGAAAAGCAAATTAGAAAACATATGGATGCTAAATGCAGGGTAATGTTTACTGAAACGACGTTTCGCCGTGAAACGCGGCTTTAAACTAATGTTTTTTATATTGAAAAAAAGAGCAAAGCTACACTTTGGCTGTGTCAAAACTCGCAGAGCTAAAACTGTTACTTTTGCGGAATAAATCAATGCCTGATCGCGAATACGAGCTGATTTTGCAAATTTCAGCCGTTTCCTTTTCTTTCGAATCGAGAAAGCTTTTCAACTTTTGTTGAATAAGATTACAGAGCCAATATTTCAAAGTTTTAAGTTGGAAAATTTTTTTTTTTTTGCTTTTTATGAAGCAAAAAATCAGTTGCAATATGGCGCAATTAAGGCCGATAGCGATGCTTGCGAACGCACGTATTGCTCATCTGTTTTTCGCCGTGAAGCGGAGTTAATTAATTGAGACTTGAATGAAAAAGCATCTCTTCTGCTCTTTTCTCTTCTTTTTAAGAGCGCTGATCGCCGAAAGCGATGAATTGCGCGCAATTTTTTTTCACTGTCTTTTTTTTATTAAAATTTGCTTTATTTTCTTTTCAAAAAGTGCCAAAACAGATTAAATTAAATTAAATTAAAATCCTAAAACGGTTTAAAAAGAGTTTTCCGACTTGAAATTTACTCGAAAAAAGAGCTTCACACATTTTTTGCAAGAATGTCTGCTTCAATTTGTGCAATTCGAAGACGAGTTTGTGCATTTTGTTCAAAAATTTCTCACTTAAAGCACACTTCACTGCAAACGCTGAAATTAAAGTTTTTTGAGTTCGAATGTAAATGAACTTAATTCGTGCAATGATCAGACGAGTGAAGCTTTCATAACTTGAAGCGAGTTTTTCTTAAGTTTTTAATAAGATAATTAGCAGAAGCTAAGTGATCTAGTTGCTGCTTAGTGAGTTATTATTAATGAGAAAATATTCGATTAAATTCTATTAAAGCGATTGTGAAGAAGATAAGCGATTAGAATTAATTACGAGAAACGTAACGTAGATTTATGAAAAGAGAGATAGAGGTGAAAACAGTTATACGTCTTTCGGTAAAGAATTGGCAAAGAAGAACAGTGACAAGTGTCGCAGCGAACGCAAAGGATTGCGAAGACCACAAAAGAAAAGGAAGAAAGAGAGCAAAGATGGAAAATGTATCTGAAAAACGAAGATTGAGATGAATTCGTTTAGCGAAAAATAATAAATAAATTCGATGAGTTTCATTAAATACAACACTCGCCGATTGTACATCACTCTCTCTCTCTTCCTCTCGGTCGCTCTGCTGCTTTCTCATTCGGTTCAACTTAGCCATTCATACGCAGAGCAAAGAAAGAGGAGAGAGAGAGGAAGAAAGAAGAAGAAGAAATTATATATTGATTCGGTTGCTGACAATAGTTGTGTAAAGTGCTTTCGCACACTTGTTAAATACACATCGCATAATGCTTTTACGTGAAGATTCAAATTTTTTATTCTTCGCAATTGAACGTGAAAAGCGATCAAACGGTGAATTCGTGTGAAAAGTTGGACAGTAAAATGTGTGCGCCGCGCCAGCTATTTATGACTCGCAGCATTCGCAAAGCAATGAATGCATAAAATATTTATGCATGGGAGTGATTTTAAGAAAAGTGATTTTCTTTCTAATGCAACTTGACGCGTTTAATTGCACGCGAAACATTTTCACGTCGTTTACTGCCACGTGTAGCGAGTGTTTAGCTTTCAGCAGCGAGCAAACAGCGAAAAAAGGCTTTTAAACTTCACTCTCGTTTATGCACACACTCGCTCACTCTCGCACACGCAAAAATTTTCGCTTAATTGCACGATGCTGAGGCATCAAACGATATGCAGCATCAAACCGCTGCTTCATTCGTTCGCCAGCGCTTGACCGAGAAAAATAATTTTTGCTTCGGCCAACTGTCACGGTGAGTTTTCAGCGTTTTGCGCGCAGGTAAGCGATCGACGAGCGACGTTTTTTTGATAAATGGTGCGAAATGAAGGTAAATAAATTAACAGCTTTCTGAAGAGTGGCACAAGAAATGAAAGTGAAATGAGAATTAAATGAAGTATACGACGTCGCACTGAAAATAGACTGCGCACGGCACACGGCAATCGAATCGTTCGTTTTATGTTTGCTCAACATTTGCTGAACACTTCGAAAACACACTTAAAAGCGAAACCCGAAACTCTTTTCGCATCTTTTTTCTGCTCGCCTCACTTCAACACTCTCACTTCGTTTATCGCTTCGTTCGAGTGCTGAAAAGTTTGTGCTAAACTCGGCGACAAACGCAACAAACTCTGCCCAACTTTTTCGGTGCGTTTCGCAAAACTTGGGCGCGAAGCAAGCGGCAGACCGCTGTTCAGATTCGCTCGCTTCTCGACCTCTTCTGCATCAGCCGAATCGTTTCGAAGTGAACACACTTTCGCGCACACATATTTCTCTTCGAGAACCAGGTAAGCTTCTTTCGCTCTTTCGCTGCCAACTTTGAAGCTTTGTGTAATGCAATAAAGTGCGCTTTAATGGCGAGCTGTTTTAAGCAACGAGCGATAAACTTTTTCTGCTCGACGCGAAATAAAGAAACAATAAATTTTGATAGCTTTCAAAGTGATGTCTAACTTATTGCGCTCAATCGCTCGGTCTTTCGGCTCCAGCAGCAATGCTCTTTCTGCGCGAATATAACTTCGCGACTCTAGACGTATGAAAGCGAAAGTGTATAAAGCTGCTGCAAAAGCGAAAATGGGCCGTAAATGAAAAGTTAATATTCCCGAGCGTTTTTCGTGTTCTTTTGGTCAGTAGAAAAGTAAAACTGCGCCCGATGCAGCGTAAATAAACGTAAATCCGCTACTTTCAGCGAGGAAATATTACGGCGTCAAGCGTTATTAAAGGTAACATAATTTTGAAGCTAAAAGACGTAAACACGACAATTAGGATAGTGTCGATTGCGAAAGCTTTGCACATAAACTCGGCTCGCGAATGCAATCAATCGCCGCGTAAAAGAGCGAAAGAGAAAGAGCACAAAGAGCGAGAAAAGCAGCGCCTTTCGCATCTAACAATAGGCCCACGGCACGATGCGTGTGTTCTAATGCACCCGGCGAGAAGTTGCTTACTCTCCTTTTGCTTTCAGAAAAGTTAAAACAACGAGAAAAATGCGCCAAGTCTGGATTTGAGCTGAAATTTATAGCCGAAAGCTTTTTAATATTGAATATCCGCGCGAACAGTGCTCGTTTCGCGGTTCGAGTTTTAAAAACCAAAAACGAGGGCGAAAAGAAGAGCGAAGGTCCATTCATAATTTCACTTCGCGCTCTCATCTCCACCGTTCGCCTCGCTTTAGCGAACGATAAACCATTTTCATCCCTTTCATTGAGTGTGTGGCGTGTTTTCGTAAAGTTTCGCGTGTAAAGCTTCAATATATTTGGCGTACATTCTTGCGGCAGTTTATAACCTATAATCATTTATTTTGCTCATGATAGAGCAGAAAGTCTACTCTTCGCGTTCACCGTTCGAGTGTTTAAAGTGAAAACAAACGAGAAAAAATGAAACAAACACAAATTAGAGTTGTGAGAGGAAAATGGAGGCGCAAAAAAGCGCTCTTCTCAATCACTGTTTCGTGTGTGCACCTTTTCACAACACTTACTCTCAACACTTGCATAAAAGCTTGTTCTCTCTTTTACTCGCAACTATACACAACCGTTATTACGCAAAGCTTTTCGCAAACTTTTGTGAGAAAACGTGAAATGTGCGCCGAAAGTTCGCTGCTCGAAACTTTCGCTGCTTTCTCACTCTGTATTCAAATATCCGATTACAGGGCGAGCAAAGCGTTTTCGCTGTTTTTCAATATCTAAAACAAAAAAAAAATGTTTTGCACGAAGTGTTTGACAACGCAACGAATCTCGCGCTCAGAGGGCCACTTTTGATCGCGATTCGAGAGCTTAGAATGTGTCGCAAGTTTCGCTTTCATCGCTCAATGCAACTTTTCATTCGAAAACTTTGCTGACTAAACGTAAAATAACATCGACGCTGTGTAATTAAGCGCACAAAAGCCACAAAACGCTTCGGTCGCAGAGATATCGTTAGCGATGGTTTGTTGTAGTTGGACACCACTCGAAACCAACTCGAGTTAAACCCCACCCTTTGTTGCAATGCTGCCTGCTGCCCAAACGAGAGAGAGCGAGAGTGGCGAAAATGATTGCGAGTGCGAGTAAATCAGTACGGCTCGATACGAGTCGGTAATAAATAATTGAAGCGACTACGATTACGCTCCGAGAGCTAACCATACCATTATTACTTTACACTCGGCTACCCACCGTCCTATTCATAATACGAATTTTTGCTAATTAACCTTTTTGCTTCGCGTTTCTGTATAATTTCGCTCTCGAATAGACGAGCAATTAAATGGGTCATAAAAGGAATGCACCAAAAAAGTGCACCGATGGGGGAACTTTCATATATTTTCTGTCGCTTTTTTTACTTTCCAAAGTCAATATTAGAAATGAGAGTTCGGAAAAAATCGACTAACGATCGTTTTGAATATATACGCTCGTCGCCGACGTATTTTTCTATTCCACGCGTTCGTTCACTCATCATTTACTCTCGCAGCACCCGTCGCCGGCCATAAAAAACGCTGTGCACACACACTCACACACACAAACGGTAGCGGTGAACAAGCGAAAAGTAGTGTTCAATTGAATTTTCAGCGATAAATAAATCATCGCCTTATATTCTATATTATCGAAGTGAGAAACGACGGATGAGACGCGCAACGAAAGGTCCGCGTTTTCTTTAATGCATTTTGCATGTCTCACGAGAAAATGAGACCACAAAGAAAATTTATATGAATCAGCAGCGAATGATGTTTCCACTATATTTGCTTTCTCAAATCGATGCATGAAAATATCTTTTTGACAAGCAGCATTGTCTTTCCATTCGAATCTGTGTGCAATTGCAGTAAACTGTTGCATAAAAAGCTTTCTTGTGCAGCGCAACAAAACAAAGCTTTCGAATTAATTTTGACTCGTTTTCCAGCTCAAATTCACATGACAAATTACTGTGTTCACTTGCTAACAAGCTCGAAGTTCCCTATAAGGTCTAACTGTTGCAATTTAAGTGTCAGAGCTTCAACTTTGGATGATTACCAAATTCGATAGTGTGTAACAGCGTCTTTTGTTTATATCTTTGCACTTCTCTACAAATTCATCTAATTTTAATATCTAAAAAGCTCACAAATTTATTTACAAATAAGAGGTGAATAAGCACTGTTTGAACGGCGCCATATGTGTAAAGTTCTAAACTTTTGATTAAGAAGAAGCCTCAGACAGCTACCGCACAAATCCTTTACAAGCTTTTTAACTAAATTTTTGCTTAAAGTTTTTCTCCACAATGGCGCAACATATGTCGAGCTTTAAATATTTGGTGAGATAATGGGTTTGAACTTGCAATTAAAATGGAAAGATGGGAAATTTTTCTTCCAGACTCAGATTTTATTTTTAACTTTTGGCTTATTTTTTGTTGATGTTGAACCTCTGCTTTTATTATCCTTTGTTAATTTTTCATTAGCTTATTCATTAAGGCAACGAACGAAGCCTCTGAACTCTAGCGTAAACGCCGTCATGTTGCGTTGCCTCTACTAGACAATGTGCTTGCTCTCAATAGCATGAACAAATATTATTTGTGTGTTGCTCGAGGGCAGCCGAGAGTTTCTTAGACAGAAGCGTTCAGAGAGCGAAGAATAACCAGTGGCCGTAAATTATACGCAAAGTATAAATTTTGCGAATGGTGGGAAATGAAAAGTTTTAGCAGCTTTCTTTCGCTAGCTGTTAACTGTAATTGAAATCAAGGCGAGAAGAATGCATAATTCATGTTTCTCACGTCATTATTTCGCTTCTATTAACGCATTGTTTTGCGTTTTTGAAATAAACAGAAAATTTTCGCTGCTCACACAAATAGCGCGATATTTAACCGTTTTTCCGTCAATCAATCACACGGCGAATGTTTTAATAAATTTTTCGCGCACTTTTCATACTTTATTCTGTGTCCGAAATCGAAGTAATTAATTATCGCTGTTGTTGTAACTCTTTATTCTTCGCGTACATATTTTCATTCAATTTTTAGTTCACTTTTCTCGCTGTTTGCACATTGAAAAGCGCGATGCGAAGAGAGGCGAGAGTAGCGGAGGAAGCAAGTAAAGAAGTGAGCTTCTCGTTTGCAAACGCGGACGATTTATGAAATCTCGCCGTTTGCAAAACAGTCCGCGCGATTAAAAGCGTTCGCAATTAGCTAATTGTGCGGCAATTAATTGCAATCACAGTTTTATTACGACACTAGTCGCCAATTAATTACGAATTCAGCTTTGCTTTTATCTTGAAGCAGAAAGATTTGCTTGCGACTCTGGCGACTTGCAGCACTACAAATGCAAAAGCAACAAACACATCGTCGAAAGCGATGCTTGTTGATGCTTGTGTACCCGTCGTGCTTTTAAGCGATTGAAATGGAAACTGAAAGCAAGCGGTGAAAGAAAAAACATTTTTCGATAGCGAAAAACTTTTGAATGCATGTAAAACTTTCCACTCTCAGCCTTCACAATCAAGGTGAAACACATCAAGGTGTATTATTGCTGAAGAATTACGCGTACCTTGTAATGGAAATGTTAGTCGAGAGCAAAAACGTTATGCCATTGATATTTATTTATATACATAAAGAAGCGAAGTTTCCGCGTTTTTCCTCTCTTACTCTCTCGCCGTAAATGTATCCGACACACGTAGAGCGTTATTCACACAGAGAAAAACGGCGACGCATGTGAATCATAAATGCTGAGCGCAAATGAGTTGTGCGAAAGCGTTTGCGAGTATATTTTGAAACAAACTTTTCGCCTTCATTTCATTTTCTTTCATCGCAAGGGTCGAATGAGATTCGCAGCCGACCATATCTCTGGGCGAGAGTGCGATACACGGCGGACGTGTACATAGCTAAAAGGTAGAGAAAGCGAAAAAGGAAATGAGTTGAAAACATCAATCTTATTCTTCTCCGATGCCTTCTTAGCAAATAGAAATAGAGAAACACACACACACACTTTACGGCTCGTGCATAATATGGATTAGAAAACATTGTCTTTCTGTCGAGCAGTGAAAAAGGGATAAGAAAAATGTTGAATTGCTACAAGAAGAGGCTGTCTCTGTTTTGCCATTGATATATCATCTTTTCCATCGAGCAACACACACACGCATCCACACAGTGCACAAAATGCTCTATTCCTCAAACTTTCTTCCATTAACCTTTTTCATCACTTGTGGTAAGTAAATGTTTTCTTTCTTTTTTTCGCTCAACCTCAACCGAACAAAAACTTGACGCGAAACTATTGTCCCAATTGTGTCCCGGCAGAAGTGACAATCGGTTGTGCTCTTCGCTTAATTATGTTCGATGTTCCATCGCCCGGAATGTACGGTGAAAGTGTCGAATTAACCTGTTCCTACGATCTTCAAAAAGATCGCCTCTATTCGATTAAATGGTACAAAAACGATGTCGAATTCTATCGCTATGTGCCCAAAGATTGGCCTCCGGGACAATTTCTACCGCTGCCCGGAGTTCGAGTCGACGTAAGTAAAAATCAAATTTTCGCTTTGCATCTCTCTTTTTCTCGGCTCTCTGCTTAATTCCGATGAAAAATGAGAAATTACTTTATTGATTTTCGTTGGCGATAATTATTACGAGTTCGAAATCGCCTTTCGCTCTCTCTCTCTCTCGTTGTAATCTTGGTATAATTATAAATATTAAATTTAATGACACGTTGAAACTTTTCGCTTTAATCATTGAAAATGTTCGTTTCGCTGCGAACGCACTGATCACTCGTTCGTCGAGAAGACGTAAAGCGAAATGCACCGTTTCTCAAACGCTAATAGCTTCTGCTTCCTTTTGAAAGAAGCGAAACATACGCCGATATATACATATGTAACGCAGTAAATTCCGTAATAACATTAATATTGTACTACTATCGCAGCTATCGCGGTCGACGAAAAATTCGGTGTATTTGCAGCACATCGATTTAAACTCGGCTGGTATATATCGATGCGAAGTCTCAGCAGAAGCCCCTTCTTTCGACACTGCCGAAATGGAGAAAGAGATGAAAGTGTACAGTAAGTCCGAGTTATTTATTTGCTTCTATTTCCAAGTTTTCTTTTGAAAAAAATTCTCAATTTTAAATCGAAACATGTAAAATATCGCCGCCTATTACGCGAAGCTTTTCCTATGGTGTTTTTGCAAATCGCTAATCTCCGAATTCTATTAGTGCTACCAACTGATGGACCGCGAATCACAGGAGCAAGAGCAAAGTATAAAGTAGGCGATGAGGTGTTCGTCAACTGTACCTCGGCTAAATCGAAGCCGCTAGCTTCGTTGAAATGGTTTATAAACGATGAAGAGGTGAGTTTGCTGTTCAACGAGTTTTGCGAGCGAGAAAATGAAATTCGGATGTTGTAGATTAAAAATGAAAATGTGTACGAACTTCAGTTTTCGACGATTTTGCATCAGGACGGCCTGGAATCGGCGAGCCAATCGCTGAGGTTCAAAGCGAAAGAAGAGCACTTCAAAAGCGGCAACTTGAGGCTTAAGTGCACAGCAATCATTCCGCCTAATTACTCAATGAGCAATGAAGCATTCGCGTTCAACGAAGAGATGTATGCTAAGTTTCACATCAGTGAAAATTTAAGAGAAGGTGAGTATAGAGTGGCGCATTCGCTGGCCGCCTCGCAGTTGCCCTCGCAGACAGAGAGACATTGTTTTTTGATTAAAGATACATGACGAGATTATTCTCGTAAAGAGCTCTCGTCTCGTGTTACGCATCTGGTAACTCGAAACGTTGCTTTTTTTTGTAATTGAATTTATTCGCTGTTTACATTTGCAGTGCGAAACAGCGGAGTCGTGTTATCGATATGGAGTCGACTTCATTTTTACTGTGCATTTACTGTGCTACTCGTTGTGTATTACTACTACTGCACGCGTAGTTGATCGCGGATTTTCGAAACTCAACTCTTTCGCTGAAAAAGACATTCGAGAAGAGCGCACCAGAAAGAGATGAGACGCGATGCGATTTGTGTGATTGGTGTCCGAACAAAGTGAACAGATCCGATCCAGCGTCAATTAAATCATTCCTCTCTTTAGAAAACTCGATCTGAACACAGCTCTAACTCGCTGAAACGTAACACTCTTTACTGTGTGTGTAAAAAGACAGCTTTTACCTCGGCCAAACCAGCGAGTAAATGCATAGTAATCTTAGAAGATTTCAATCACCGTTCACACAACTCAATCGCAAACAAAAAGCACACAAACCGTAATTTCGTTTTGTAGGATTCTCGACGGCTAAATAAAAACAATTTAACCGACCCGTGTTCTTCTTCTTCTTCGATACGTGTACACAAAGATCGGCTTTGCGGACGCCGATGATTTTCCTTAGCTCTCGCTGCTAAAACGCCTCACAAATTGTTTCTAATTTCCAACGAACCGATTAATCGATGCTTCGATCGCTTATGAATTAAACGTTGTCTCTGTAAACGTTGTTTGACTGCCTCACGCCTCTGTATTATCGAAGTTTTTAATCAATCAATAAAATGTATATAATCACTTTCAACGTTCTTCTTTCGACCAATAGTCTCGACGAGTGTTGTGTCATATTTTTTTAACGAATGCAATCGATTGCAGCGATTTCTGCGATTACAACGATTGCTGCGATCGCGACTAGGAACGGAAAGCGAGAGAGCTGAGTGATGGCGAGAGGGGAACGAAGCGAGTGAGAGAAAGGAAATCGGAGCGAATTCCCTGTACTTGCAAATCGGTTTCGTTTTCGAATGCGATCCACTCGAGTTTCTGAGCACTCATTTAAAAGTCGGCTTCGATTTATTTCCATAACAATAAACTCGAGTGTAAGGCAATTACAATTTTTTGAAGGAAAAACAAAGCGCACACTTTAAGAAGAAACAAGCGTCTTTTGTACAATGAATTTAAAGTGGATTTACTTCGCTTCCCTCGCTCTCCGTCGTTTCGCGGGAGCACAAATGATTATTTTTCCGCGTTCATTTCGATGATGAATTTACATTGAAAGATGTCATCGAATAACTTCACTGCAAAACACATTTCCGCAGGAAACCCTAAGTTTGCTTTTTGCTGCATGTAACGTTTCGGACATCAGTTGCATTCGTTGCATCTCGCGGCCGAAAAATCAATGTTCGCTTTCTTTGCTGTAGCTTATAAAGCCGAAACTGTTTTCGCCTCTCTTCGCGAATTTATCCGAAGCCGTGATTTATTTCAATTTCATAAAATCTGACCTTTTTTACTTTCCCACCGCGAGTGTATGAATGAAACGAAAATGCGTTCGCATTCATTTGCATTCAGCGCTCGCTTCCAACATTATTACCTACAATAGATGCGGAGAACGAAGCTCGCTCTTCTTTCTTTTTCGCCATCAAACTTTGAGCAACTTTTGACTCGTCGTAAAATTCACACACTCGCCTCAAGTGAATGATTGTGTGCCGGTGTGTTTCTCCGCCAAATTTGTCTCTAATTGATAAGCAAATACACACAACTTGTCGACATTTCGCAATTTGCATCGAGCGTTGTTTGCAAAAAAAAGCAGCAGCAGCTTAGGAAGGAAACGTATTCAAAGTTATCCGAGCGCAAAGCGATTGAAAAGTCAATTAAGTCTCACTCGAATTGGTTGTCTCGCTCGCTTGCGTTGCCGCGCAAACAAAAACGGTGAAAACGTGGAAAAAAGATTAGAGAGGCAAATTAATCAGAAATAAATTGATTTCTGACATCTTCTTCATTCGCAAGAGCCGCGCGAATGAAATTAGATTTCTCACTCGCTTAACTTCAAAATGCCCCTCGTCTGCTCTCGTTGAACAACAGTTGCTGGTGCGTGTGCGAGCGAAAAGAGGAAAGCGAGATGTGCGAAAGCGAAAGAGAGAGAGAGAGAGAAAGAGGAGAATAAACGCATAGGAAATTAAGTATTATTTTCAATAATTTGAATTGCAAATGTGATTAAGAGTCGAGGATATGTTTCTAAATGAAATAGAAGTACTCGCGAGAGTTGCTTCGCACCGAAACCGCACACAGACTTACTCTTCAATTGTTGATGTATGTACACTGTTTTGTATTTAACTCTGAATACCACGTTTCAATCTCACGAGTATTTGCCGCTACTTACAAATGAAATACGGACTCATTTACAACTATGCATCATTCGCAGTATCAATCATTTCGTGCGTAATAAAACAGTTATCTAATCTTGCTATGCTAATATAGCGCGCAGCGAAATCTTTTCATCGACAAAAAACTAACTCGCGTCGAAACCGCGAGAATTTTGAATATTTAGCCGAAAATGATTTTCGCTGTTTGCGTACGGTAAAAAGATCGCTTCTTACGAGCGAAAAAAAAACTTTCACTTCATCTAAAAAGAGAAAGACAATTGCTTTCGAAAATTTTAAAACTCGAGAGACAATCGTTGAGCACAAAAGAAGGAAGAGCGATAGTGAGCGAGAGAAGAGAGAAGAGAGAAAAAAGAAAAAATATTCACTCTTTAAGGATAAAAACAGATTGGTTCGCTGTAACCATTTGATATGCCGTTTGATATGGCGTTCGACAAATAGAATAGAATAGTCGCTTTAATTTATGTTGTGCGCTCAACTGAGCGTTTGTATGCAGCATTCAGGACAGAAGCGAAAGGCAAGCGCGCAGTGAAAAGAGAAAGTTTTTAAAATGCAAACTACTGCAGTGGGAACATTCGTCGAAGAAGCAGAAGCAGAAGCAGAAGGAAAAGAAATAAGCAGCGGCATAAAAATTGAGCAACAAAATACATTGCGAGCAGTTGCATAAGACAAAAACACATTCTTCGCTCATTTTCTTTCGCCCCAAAAAAATCGCAAAAAAGCGACGAAACGGAAAATGAAAACGCAAAAAGGGCAGAGAGGCAAAAAAGTATTCGAGTGATTTCAAGCAAATTTTGAGCACTTTTATTAAACCGAAATGTTTCTCTCCATGTTTTGCGCTTCTTTGCAAAAACTTAATTTTAAAGCAAAAAAAAACTTCAAATTCACTTTATAAAGTTGAAACCATCTAAATACGAATCACTCGAAAACAAAAAGCTAGAATCTGGCTAAATCTATCTTCTTATCCTCATCATCGATCGTTGCATTTGTATAATTGATTTCATCTTTAGAGAGATACATTTGCCATCTCTCTCTTTGAGTAATGACGTTTAATGGTCGAATTCGCATCTTCGAGTCTTACCATCATATTTTCAAATGTTTTAAAGCTCTTCTTTGCCATCTTTACATTTTTATTCTCGCTCATTTCGTCATACACGTTTTTCAATTTTAATTTTATTTGCGAAAAAATTTTCATCGCAAACATTTTAAACATTTTAATTAATTTTCTCGCAGCTTAATCAAGTGGGAAAACAATAATTTTTAACGATTAATTGAAAGAAAATGAAAAAGATAAAGTGAGGGAAGCAATCGGAATTTTTTCATTATAATTACCAAGGTGATGAGCAAAGTTGATTGTGCTTCGAAAAAATGTTTTTCCATCCTTCTTCTTCTTTATTATTAAATAGCTGCTCTAATAAACATTTTTTGTTTGAAAAATATTTCATACGAAAAATTTACATTTTTTTTTCTATTCTTTCTTAAATATTCATACGTTTTCTCTCATATTTCTTCACGCTTTTGTTTTTGCATCCAAATTTTGTTTTTCCATTTTCCGTATTCGAGCAAACATCTTAGAAAGTAAGCGTAAAGAAGCGAACGAAAATACAAAGGTACGAATTCTAATTCACGTTTGAGCGAAGCGTTTTCAATTACCACGAAATAGGCTTTGAAAAGTGACAAAACCGAGTTTCATCTTTTTCTCTCTCTCTATCTCTCGCTGCGTTTATGTGCGTGTGTGTGTGTTTCGCAGCTTAATGAGAGAAACAAGAGTGAATTAAAAAACTAATGAAGAAGCGGCGAGATTTAAGGTTGTTGTGTTCATTGCACTTTCTCAATTTACCGAGCTCAGCGTAATATAAGCGTAATACGTATTTCAATCATTCTGTTTGTCTATTTTGAGACACGAGTTGAAAAGAAAAGCGACATTTATTCAAGTGAAGCGAACGCAGAGTGAAAAGAGTGCAAACAATAAGCGAGTGTATAAATTTTGCAACGAAAGAGCACAAAAACAAATACGCAAAAACGAGAGAGAGAGAGCGCGAACGATTATTTGCATTTTTCGTGTGCACGCATCGTCCGTCCTGCGCTCGAAACGAACGGAGCGATGCGGGAAAGCGGCTTTTAAGTTGCTCAGAGTTTAATTAATTTTTCAAAGCGAAGTCACTTTTATTGCTTCGCTTTATTTTCGTTTGAATTCAAAATTTGAATTTTTCGCTGTCCGCGAGTGAATTTAATTTCATATTATATTACGCTTTCAATTTGTGCGCGATGCATTTCGGTATTTACGATGCGAAACAAAGATAATTTTGTTGTGTCATCGCTTTCGCTCGCTAAATATTATTGCGGGTGTCGAGCGTTCACTGCGCACACAAACATTAAAAATACAAATTACACGTATAATAATAACTCAGTGTGCATGAGTATTGTATAAACGTTGGTTATTTTTTGTCGAAATAAACTTTCGCACGTCTACGGCTTTATTATTATTATTTTTTTATTATCAACGCGTACGAATTGCATTTACAGGTAATCGCGCTTATCTCGCTTTAACCGAAAAATTTGCACACAAACGCACCACAAACGCACACACATTTATCGGCAAATATTTTTGTCTATTTGCGAAATTAAATTTCGCCGAAATAGCGGCGCGCTACTGTTTTGCTCTTTGTGTGTTTTTAAATTCGAAAACAAATGGTCGCTAAGAAGCTCATTTCAATTGGTGTCTCGTCAACTTTTTTTTTATCAATCAATGTTTCTAAAATTTCTTTCTTTCTTTCTTCAATTTGAACTCGCGTTTATTTATTTATTTTTTCTTCTTCTTCTCGTGTTTACAACAAATTTTAGCCATTGTGTCGCGTTTATTATTATTGTTAACAGCTTAGTAATAAACAAGAAATAATTTATTGAATGTAGTTTATTTTGCGCTGAAAAGAATATAAGCGAACAGAAATGGTTTACTATAACGCACATACGCGCACATAGAGCGTAGAAGAGCAGCGAATGTGTGTGTGTGTGTGTGTGTACGTCGAGCCGAGAGAGAAAAGTGTTCTCGGAGCCAAATTGTGCCGAAAATTTACGATCTCATTTTTAGCTTTCTCACTCTCTCTCTCTCGCCTCTCTCCTTTCGCTCTCTCTCTTTTCTCTTACTTTTCACTGAAAAAAAAAACAATTTTTTGCCTCACAAGCAAGAAAGAAAAGAAGCAAGCGAGAGAAAAAAAAGCGTAACTTCATTTTCACTTCACTCACTTTGAGAAAATGTTTCACAAAAATTCGCGAGATAAACTTTTCAAACGCAATATATCGAGTTGTAGTAAAGTTGTACATGTGTTCACTGTGAGCAAATATGATACATTATTGGTTCCATTGAGAAAACAAACCTGTTGCGTCATTTTTTTGCTGCTTCTTACGTATTAAATGCTCTGCGGCTTTTTTTTGCTGGCTTTTAGCCGAAATCGAAAAAATAAATGAGGGTTTGTCGTTTAGTGGAAAACAATGATATTAAGCGATGACCGAAATCGTTTTTTTTCCGCTCGCTACAGTACCGCTCTACACTCCTGTGTATTTACAAAAACATATCTTGTCTGAACTATTGATTTTTACATATTTCAATTAAGAAAACGTTGACAGCGACCATCTCGAATACATTATCTCTGCTTCTTTCGCATAGGCGGTATAAATAAGCGATGGTCTAAAACCTGTCGCAGAAATAGAACAAAATTCTACGATTTACTTCGTTTTAATTGCTTCGACAAAAAACGTTTATGCAAAGAATTCGTATGAAAACGCAAATTTTTTTCTCTTCTTACGATTGCCAGTATTTATGATCAATAGCGAATTCGCATTCGCTTCTATTTTTATCTCGCTTTATAGATTATGCATAAAATAAAAACACTTTATTTGGCGGAATCGCTTTACATATGTGTGTCCGAATGTTGATCGAGCGTTGGGTGCACATCATTCATCGCACGAATAACGAAGGGATGGGTTTAGCGGTGCCGAAAGAGGAAAATTTTTTGCCATTTTGTTTGTCACTCAAAAGCATTTATGACTATTCGTGTGTCAGAAAGCTTCTAATAAATCGATTGCATGTAAGCGACGGTTGTCAATTTAATACGTTCTCAACGTACAAGTATACAACGAGAAGTGCATTTTCCTGTTCATGTTTTATGAGGACTCTTCTTCTTTTTCTCTCTCCTCATCTCTTCCCTCTTCTTCGTTCTGATCATGTTTTTATGGAAAGATGATGCTTTCAATTATAGGCATCAATCCTTTCCTAATTGCTTTCCTTTCCTCAATGAGATTAGTCGTCCTTTTTTGACAAAATGCATACGCAATTATCGTCTGAAGCTTTCCATCTCAAACTTTATATGCTGAGTTTATCATTCAGTAATAGCTTTGCATCGCTACCGATTGTCGCATTTCACTTTATTGCATTGTTAAACGCTCGACACTAGCCGAAACGTTCGATGTTTGTGATTGTATCGTACATTGAATGCTGTCCTAATGCCATTGAAGAGTAAAGTGTTACTCACTTCCATTTTCTCCGCTCGTTTCTCGTCTCACAATTATGCGAGAAAGAGCGAGAAAACCGAACACTGCGTACACTTTACGATTATTTTTCCGAGAATACTTAGTTTACACTTCTGAAATTGAGGTGCTCGCCAAGTGATAGTTTCGATTAGATGAAAAGCTGCAATGGATTCTCAATTGCTTTTCGCTCAATTTCTTTATTGTAAACAGAAAACTTTGAAACTTTGGTTAACCGCTTTAACGCGAAAAGTGCTTTTCCACAATTTGCAGAGAAATAAACTTAAAAGCATGTAAAAAAACTTAAGACACTTTGAGACTTGCCAAAAGTTGCTTTAAACATGAATTGCAAAAGCTTTTTAATATCGCGAAATTTTCAATTGGAAAAAGCGTTTTGTTTAAAGCATAAAGAAAGGCAAAATGTAAAAGCAAAAAAATTTTTCATCAATTTTTACATCATAAGCTTTAATGCTCAATTAATATTTTTCATTTTTTCATGATTTGAATTTTATCATCTGACAGATTGCAAAATACAGTTGTGCATATTTCACAAATCAGAATTTTAGAACATTTTTAAGCGTATTTTAATTAGAAATTACATTTTAATTTAAATCTATAAATCTAACCAAAACTTAATGACTCTTGGTTGAACATTATTCACTAAAAATTTTTGATTGCTACATAGTTTTAGTTATGGCTGAATTAGTTTTTATCAAACTTTTTTGTTTCGATCTTTTATCGCTTTCGAGTAAATGATCAAAATTTTGATCATTTAAGGAGAGAATTTTCAACTTGCCATCTTTTTTTATTTATATTTATTGTTTCTAGCAGAAATACATGCAAGTGTAATGTGACGAACCAGGCAAAATCGAAGGGTGACTCGTTTTTTAATTAGCCTCGTAACTATGCACAAGTTTTTAAATGTCACTTATTTTGATATTCTAACAGAATATTGAATGAAGAATATTTTTTTAAAACTTGAAAATAATTTTTTTTTTAAATTAGAAAAACGATTTAGAGCAAGAGTAATTAATATAATATTAAACGTTGCCGGTTCTTTGTACAAGACTGTATTAGAACCGTTTGCACGCAAAAGCGTATTGCTTATCAAAATTAGCAAACTCTATAGGCGATATCGCAAAAAGGTTTAAGATATTCTTTCATTTTAACACTTATGATACTCGGCATCATGGCTAGACTAAAAGAGCTCAATAAAAGTCAAAAACGACAATGGAAAAGTGATAAAGAACTCGAACGAAAAGACGAAAACAAAAAGAGCAAAATAACATTTTTTATAAGAAAAAATTATGTGAAAAATTTCAGAAATCGTCGATTTTTTTCACTTAAATATCAATCATACGTTAAAAGTATTTTGCGTATGACATTTTCTAATTTTAAAATTTGTTTAATGGTAAAATTTAAAAATAACTTTTGTGAAAAAATTAAAAATTTGTTACTATGTATATGAAATAGTATGAAGGTAGGTAGTTAGGTACACCCGTGTCCAGAAAAATCTTTCACTTCACTTAAATCGCACTTCCCTGCAAACATATTTATGAATGAGACAAATAAAATAAGCGAATATAATTTAAAAATTAATAATTTTTCTTCTCCCACTTCTTTCTTTTCGTTTAATATGTTTTGTCTCTTCGTAACGCCTTAACCACAGTTTGACATTAGGGACTGTGAAGCTCACAGCATCAGAGATTTCTCGCGGTGTGAACCCATAAGCATTAAGTAAAATATTTTCAATTCGAGTTTCTTCATTCGTTTTGTGAAACATTTACACTTAAATTAATTGTAAAATTAAGGCATTTTTCACAGAATGTGTTCAGTGTTGCACTTATCTTTTGCATTTTATCGTATTTGTTGTTGAGATTTGTTGAATAAGTTACAAACATGAATTATTTTATTTTGAAATAAATTGAATACTGCTTTCTAACAATGTTTTGCAGTGAAGTTCTCTTAAAGTAAAGTGAAAGATTTTTCTGGACACGAGTGTACAAACTAGTTTTGATACAATGATTTTATAATCGAGTGAAAAAACCAGAAATCGCTCTCTCAAAATTTTTCATTTAAATTTGCCTATGGAAAAATTCTTGCTATTTTGCTCTTTTTTGTTTTCTTCATTTCTCACTTTATCGCTGTTTTATTTTGTTGCTGACAATTATTGGACTCTCTATATGTCTAGCCTTCATGCAAAGTTTCATAAGTGTTAAATTATGAGATATTACTGAATTTTTTTTATAGAATTTATTATTGTCTCCTATAGAGTAAGTGTTAATTTTTTACAAGCAATCCGCTTTCGCATGTGAATGCGGTTGCAATATGAGCGAATAAAGAAATATTCTTTGGCTCATTTTAAACATAGGATTTCACAAACAAAAGTGAACAAAATCTTTGACCGTCAATTCTCATTTCCCAAGCGCTTTAAAAGCAGAAAAAAAGATTTTTGCTTTTATCGTAAAACATTATTAAATTTTTGTATTATTTCGTATATTTGCTTTTTTAAAAAACCTTGTAAGCAAGTTAGAATATTAAAATTGAGCGAACATTTATTTCAAACTTCTCTTTTTCAGAAAAATGAAAAATCATTAATTACGAATTTAATTGTTTTTAATAGGGATCAGATTTTTTGGGAACAAATTTTTTTTTTTATAGAAAAATTCAGCAATCAAAAAAGTAAAAGTTTGGGAAAATTTCAGGAAATCAAAATAAAAAATTTTTCCACCAGTGTGGAACAAAATTTTTTAACATTTTATTTAATACTTTAACGCAACAAAAGTGAATGAAACCATGAATATGTCTCATTGAAAATAAATGCAAACGTAAACTAACAAGGGACATTTTTCGATTGTCAAGCACGACGTATTGTTAAATCAACAATTGAGTGAATATATTCTGAAAAAGACTATCTAACAATGCATATATTATTTACATAGGCCCTTTCGGAATAAATTCATTCAATTAAAAAATAGTGAGAGTAACGGCGGCAAGATAAAAAAATGCGTGCTGGCTTTCATTTATGATAAAAATTTAATCTTGTTAAATTTTTAAAAAATTTTAGAAGCGCCAAGGAGGCAATACTTAAAAGCTTAAAGCGCTCTTATTATTTAGTACATTATATTTAATGCTTTGAAAGTTTTAAACCGCAAGTGTTATTATGTGTTGTTTTAAAAGATATTTTTGAAAAAAAAATTAGAATTTTTCAAAATTTGAGTAAATTCCTCATTTTTGGAAAATTTTGGCTAATAAAAATTGATTTTTTCTCATTAAATGATTTACTCTTTTATGCATTTGCATTCCAAAGTTTTAAATAATTTTTTAATTTTTTCCCCAAATTCAATCTCTTTAATTTAAATTTTTAAAAAAGTGAGTCAAAAAACCACCCGAAAATAGAGATGATTAACAAAAAATCATCTTAACAATTATCAATCAAAATTCATCGCAATAATCATTAAAGATTCGAGTCTAATTTTAAAGCATCAAGCAATTTCAAACTTATATTTCATGTTTTTTCTTATGCTAGTTCTCAATTCTAATTTTTCAGCATAAGAATTTAATAGGATTTATATTTTGTGCAAAAGCTTATTTTTAGAGGAATAACTAAAAATAGACAAGGAGTTTCATAAGTAAACATTTAATCTCTAAAATAGCGAAATAAAAAGAGATAATCTACATAGTGAAAGAATATTATTTTATAAAAATTTAAAATAAAAATAGCTTGGCAAATCTTAAAGTATTTATTCGAAAAATGTTTGTTTATGAAAAATTTATTTACAACAAATACTAAAATCACCTTTTCAATTCTGAAATAAAAGCCTTAAAATTATATTTGAGCAAAAATTTTAACTTTTTGTTTTTAAATTATTTAGAATTCTGTCGTTAGACTTAAAAAGTGCAAACTTTTGAGGGCCGCGAAAATGCGTTATAAATTGTAATGCAAGCGTGAGAAAGATTTTACATAAAATAACGCAATCAAGCGTAACATAAA
>NCKU01000929.1:0-31387 GCA_003675995.1 Dinothrombium tinctorium | reverse complement strand
AAAAAAAAATGTGAAAAATTCTTAAGATTTGCGAGTTAAAATCATTTGAAAAGCACTTGAAAGATTTTTTTTATTGTTACTGCTGCTTGGTTATAATCTGTGTCACACTTTTCAACAGAGTGAGTAAAAGCTGAAAATGTGTTTCAAGAAATTAAGATCATCTTTACACATTTTAAGCTTTGCTCTGACCATGCAGTTTGTGTTTGTTTATTCTTATTTTCGAAGTAATCAATTTATTTTTTTTTTCACTGTAAAATTATTTTTCACCATGCAGATCATTGGTTCGATGAAAAAGTTTGTCTTTAACCAGATCGCTTTCGCAATTTAAAACGAACTTAAACACTTTTATATGTCAGGTTAGATATTGAATCGCTAGAATTGCTTACTCAAAACCTAGCTTATCATAATTCTCATTTTTTTTTTACATTGGCAAACGAACAAAAAATTTTATTTTCATAAAAATTTATTTTTCAAAATATTGACATACTAAATAAATGAGTTTTTCGATGCTCTTGTTTTAAATTTTAATTTAAAATACACGCCAATTGCTTTCGTTAATAACAGCGATGACACTTTTAATTATCCGAAATAATTTTAAATATGAAATTAAGCAAATTTGTTGACATTGTTTAATGAGTTCAGAGCTTGTTAAACGGCAAAAATTAATGCGAGTATTTAAAAAAGTAAATATTGGTTTAAAACAATCCTTGGCTCATAATCGTCAAGTATTGCAATGTCCCCAATATGAATTAACATTGCATTCGAGTAAAAAGCAGCTCATACAATTCAAATTCATTCTGCCAAGTTCGTTTTTTTTCACAATTTTGCTCAATATTGTGATTGACAATTTCAAAATTGTGGAAAATGAGTTTTTAAAGCGATTAATTCGAAACGTTTTTTGATATCAAGTAAGCATCATTGAGAAATTTTGTTGCTCGGTGAACCGAGCTTCCGTGTTCGGCCATTTCAACGTTTGATCCGATTCTGGAAACTCTCTTTTTTGAAATCATTTTAGCAAACTTAATCAAAGTAAATGATATAATTAAACTTCAAAGAACTAAAAATTGAAACAGTTTCTGCGGTTTTTAGCTGTCTTTCCATTTCGCGATCAGAATTCGATATGCCAATTCAATTCGCGTTTTTTACATTTTGAGTGATACGAACATTCGACATTTTTGTTGCTGTTTTTTTGTGAAAAGCTTGATATGGCTTATCAAAAAAATAATAAAACAGCAAAAAATAGCTCGTCCGGGTATTGATAAGGTCAGCCAAAAACGGACAACTTTTTTGTCATTTTTTTTTCGCGCTTATTTCAGCAACAACAACTATAAGTTCGATAACAATTTTTAACTTTAGGTCCAAAATATTGAAAAATGAATATATTCACTTTATTCTTTGTAACAATATTTTAAATCGTTCGTTTTTATAATTCACATTGTGTATTAAAATATTAAACATAAAATCTGTATAACTACATTAAGGTACAAAAAAAGTTGATTTGCTATTTGCGTTTGCTTATTTTCTCGCGTTTTTACTCAAATCAAACTGTTTGAATATATGTAAACGTTTTGTATTGTCAATAACACTGTTTAATTATAAAAATTTAGATCGATAAAGTTAAAAAATTTTTATCTCTGAAAATGTTCACTTCACTTTTTCAACATAATAATAAGTAGTTGCCTAGTGACATTAAGCGATTTTCGAATGCAAAATAAAGCAAAGATTTTTGAAAAATGAATTTTTGAAGAAAGCAAAGAAGTCTAATGCGAGACCAAATCGATACAACTTTCTACCTTATGATCATTTTTTAAAATTTCTCTTTTTATTCTACTTTACGAGGTTCAGCTTTCATTGAATTTTCCTTTTTTTTTTACTAATTAATAAAAGAGCTAAAAAATTGAAAATTTGCATATTTAAGTGGCTCTTTTCCAAGAAGAACGTTTTTAATTTAATGTTTCCAAATTGAAACTTTTCTTATTCACTATAATTTCGTTTAATATACTGACTATATGATTTAGTGGTTTTATTTTTTATTTTGTTGAAAATTTATGAGGCAAGGTAAGTAAGTAAATTTTTGCTTTTTAAAAATTTGAATATAAATGGAGATCAAGGAGTAAAAAGTTATCGAAAGTTGTTGAAAGTTCAGAGAAAGTTCTTCAATTTACGAGTGCTTTCGGGTTCGAATTCATAGTGTTGCACTTTTTTTCATCTACTGTATATTTTGATGAATGAAATACAAAGCGCTGAGCGAAAAAAGTTTTGCTAAACCGTCGCAGCCAATAATGCGTCGTTGGTATGTTTGAAGAGCGTTTACACTGCTCTTCATCGCAAGTCTAGCGGCAAAATTGCGTCTGCTTTTAGCTCATAGAATTGTAACGCTTTTCAATATTTATGTTCAAAATCAGTGATAAATTAAGAAACGTTGAAAACATTTTTGATGCAAAAGCTGTGGCGAATTTTCGCAGAAACAACAGCAGAGGCGTTTTGCCCCTTCACTTTTCTGTTTTCAGGCGATGTTCATATTACTGCACTTGTTACTATAAGTTTTTCATTCTTGCGTTGCGCTCGGATGTTTGAAATCTGAGATTAACGCCTTAAAACAATTAAAAAGTTGTGCCCGCAATCAACGATCCAAAGTTCAAGCTGAAAAATAAACAACTTCGCTTAAAGCGCTTTTCAAGCTGTTTAATGTTCTATGTGAAGTCGCTGCTTTAGAAAAAATCGTCCGCTCGCAGTTAATGCATTTAACACGTTCCGGAAAGTATCGAAACGCGTTACAAGCTCAAGCGATTAGATTAAGTTAATGATCACGCTGAAATATCGAAAATTTTGGAAGCAGTGAATCGATTTGCGATCGAGTCATGTTTCAATTTTGCATTTTCATAGCGGAATACACACTTCCTTGCGATATGGAAAATTTTTTTCTGACTTTTTTGCAATTATTTCGACTCAAAACGGATACCATACAAACGCGGCGTCAAAAACGCGTACAAAACTTTAGTGGAGCGAACACGAAGTGGTTTAATGCAGTTGTACTTTTCTGCGAAAAGGCACAAAAAATTTCGAGATAAACACAAAAAATAACGACCACCACTTGTGTCGACATTGAAAAGTTTTTCCATTGAATTGCGCTGAAATTGCGATATGCGTCGTTCAGTGAAGCAAAATTGATTTATAAACGCGCAAAAAGCTTGTTTATTGATCAAGAAAGCCGCAATTTCAAGCTTTTCGAAATTCGAAAGGCAGCTACTCTTCCATCTCACCACAACGATGCATTTCACTGAATCTCGCTCTTGCTCAATACTTAAACTAGAGAGATAATTTATAAATTTGTTCGTTTGTTTTTTAATGTTTCAGCTAAAAACACTCGACGTAATTGTCTCACCTCTTTGACTAGAAAAAAATATCTGAAAAATTCGATGCATTTCACAGATAAATCAAATTGTGTTTTGAAAAATTGTTTGAACGAATTTTTCGCTTTTAAATCGCTGTTAGCGTGAAAACATTTCTGAAACGCTTTTCAAAAAATGAATTTTTGCACATTTATTTTGTACTTGATGAGCAATTTTTAAACTTATATTTGTGCACAAAACATTTTATCATTAAGTTCAAGTTTTGATCACTCACACTACACTAAAAAAAAAACATTCAAAATGTTTGTTAGTTTTATCAAATAACTTTTATAATGTGCTGAGCTTTGTTAAATTCCATTTTAATAACAAAATTAAACATTTAACATTGAAGTTTGTTCTTATTATGAGCGTTAAATTTTGCAAAAAATTAAATGCGACATAAAAATTTTAAACAGCTTGCTTCGAAGTTGTTTTCTCTAGTAAAGATGTGTGTAGGTCTAACAAATGGTCAGCAACCTCATTCTTTAACTATCATACATCGAGAGCAGCAGCGATTACAATATTTGCAAGTGATCGTTTGCAATCTAAATAATTTTTTGTTGAAGGCGAAATCTTCAAACAAACAATTGAATGGCTTTTCCATGAACATGGTTATCGCGATAAGTTTATTAGTTTAAAATATGCTCTTTTATTATAAATTTCTTCAATTGATAGATTAATTGCTTTGTTCGTGCGATCACTTGTTTTGCTCATAAAAAGTTGTTTAGATTGAAAATCAATATTAAGTTAAAGTTCCGCTCATTATTTTGAATTTCGCGTAATTACATTTATTTTTCACAATTTTTTTGAATTTCAATTAGAAATATGAAAAATTTTGTGCTCAAACACTATAAATCAGCTTTAATAAACTGCTCATGAATGTAAATCGCTTTATTTTCGCTGTTCTTATAGATATTATTGTGTCGGTGCAATTGAGCGAGAACGAACTTTGCAGCAGTTTTAAATGCAGAATTCATAAAAAGTTTATTCACTTTTTGTTCAAAATGAAGCTTTTATCTCACAATCTCATTGTTATTTTTTACCCCGTTCATCCGTCATCCGTCATTTCCGCGTTTGCATCATTAGATAAGATCGTTTGACGCACAGCAACAAGATCGAATCGACATTTTTCACGACAACCAAGTGTAAAATTAGACGAATTAGGGTTTTCAAATATTTCGCAAAATCGAATGAGAAAAAGTTTTCGTGAGTGAATGCAATTTGTGAACTGAATTACTTCTCAGAAATTTGGAAAATTTAAAAAAACTTAATTAATTGCTCGAAGTTGCAATTAATTAAATTTTAATGTAAAATGATTTCAACGCTGTTTTTCAATTTTTTATCGATCGAAAAGCTGCATAATTGAAGTGAAATGAGCGAATGTAATTGCGAACGCACCTGTTCGCATTCGAAAAAAAGCGAATTTCGATGCATCGAAACAATGAATACGCGAGGATCAAGCAAATGCAAAGAAATAGCAAATGAAATTATACGAAGTGAGTGCTTTTTTCGGTTCTTTCTTCGCAAAAAGATAAATTGCAGCGCGTCAGAAAGCGTTTTCAGTGCAATCTATAACATAAAAGGAGAAAAAATTGCGGCGAAAACTAATTCATAATACTTTCGAGCACATGTTTTGCATATATTTTGGTTTAATGGTTAAGAAAACAGCGTTTAAGCAAAAGCTGATATGTTATATAGCCTGTAAGTCTGCTTTCTTCACGCTTCGTTCTGTCATTCGGCCGCGAAGAAGAGATGCAGAAAACGCAAGCTGTCATTTCGTGTGTTTTCTTTCTTCACGACAAGCTGTGTGCGTGAATTACGCGCACCTTTGTCGTGATTCTTTATGAAACGTGTGCTTTTTTTTATCGCTCATTCGTTGCGATAAAATCCAATTTACGGCGAAATCAATCGAATAGCGACAAAAAGATCGGTGCGAGTACTTCGCAAGCCGGTTCGCATATTTCGCTATTTTTTCACTCGCAGCGATTGCCATTATCTCGCTTCAAACCGCTTATCTCGTTATTTAAACGAAACCTCATTTCGTTAATTGCATTCAGTTAAGATTAATTAAAAGCTTACTCTTGTTACTCTTTCTATTTCTCTGCGTTTGACGTGTTTCTTATTTCGAACTGACAAAAATTGAAAAGAAAAAATGAATTCGCAAATTTATGTGGCTGCGCTTAATTGAATGCTCAAGTAAACAATTTTTCGCTGCATAAACGTGCGTTCGCTGTGCATTCGTCAAAATGCGGCGCTGCACCTGAAAGCAGCTGAACGTTTTTGGCGATTGCGAAAACAATCAAAAGCAGAAAATAATTTTTGAATACAAAGCGAATGAAAAGATTATATAGCGTTTCACGCAACAGTTCACATAATTTAAGTGAATAGCGGGCACATTTTGCGAGACGCGAAGTAAATCGCGGAATTCGTCCGCCGCGAGAGAAGCCAGCTTCGATCGCGTACGAAGCGTTCTCCTCGCTTTCGGTTACGACTGAAACACAGCAGTGAAAACACGTCTACAAGTTTTCCTTGTTTACTGATGCTTAAATATATATTTAAAAACGTGTCCATCAGAAATACGGTGTCAGTTGAATGCAAGAACATACTGTGACCCTAATACGAGGTACGCACACTTGCAACGAGTAAATCGTGTTTACGGCCAACAAAGTCGTAAAGTTAGCAAACATTTCACGCTGAAACCGTGTTAGACTCAATGCAATAGAGGAAAAGTGTGCGCCGAAAAGATTTTTTTTTGCAAAAAACTGTGTTATGTCTAATTTCACTGAATTTCAAATAATTTATCGCTAATTGTACACATTTTTTATGTGCCGAAATTTTTCATCTTTATGAAGCGTTTCTCTTAAACTAGCGAAAATCAAGACTAAAAACAAATTTCGGCGTAAAATTGGCAGAATTTTGCGCGGAACGAAAAAGTAAACAAACGATTAAAAGCGCGTTCAGCAAATGATATTTTTGGAGTTCGCATTAATTTTTACACATTTGTTTTGCTCGCGCCGAACTTCAACTCACTTTCTTGCAATTTACATCGCTGCGAAAACGCGTTTCGCATTTTTTCTAGCTTTGGTGACAATTAATTTAGCAACTAAATTTAGAAAAGTGTTCATCACACACAGCGTCTTTGTGAAGAGCAGAAAATTCAGCTCTATTCTCGATTAATTTTGGAACGAGGCGTTTGTTTCGCCTTCGAATTCTTTTTGCTCAGAAAGTAAAAAGTTCACGCGATACATTCGCTTTCCTCGATTCCGTTTGACAAACAAGCTACTTTCACGAAAAAAAATCGATTTTTTCAGCTTGGTAAAGTAAACATCACTTTTCGTATGTCATTTGCCATCCTGGGTAATATATTAATAATATTTTCGAAGCATTGAAACTGCAAATAGCTTCTGAAATCATGTTTGCCTAACAAGGATTAATTGCTTTTATCGTAGTTTTGAATCTATTGGAAACACGGAGAAGAGTGGTTTAAAATAGAACCAAGTGACAATTGTGAATATTAATTGATCTAAAAAAGAGTTAAAATGATGTTTGTTTATAGGTAGAAATAATTTGCTTGCAGAATTAGCGTTCTTTGTCTATCGATATTTTCCAAATTCTCTGTTTTTCGATTATTTTCGTTAAAGTGGCGCAACTCGTTTTTTTTGTTCCGAAACGATTGTTTTTTTAGACGCTTAAGATAACGTATCTTGTATCATCTCTACGTTTTTTTGATTATTATTATTATAGACTACAATTCTTGTGCGTACTTAATTCCGAAAATTTGCGACAGAGATGTGCTACTTTGAAAAATGATGCCAAAATTAGCTTTCATTTAGATGCTATTGAGCCATCTTTCTCGATAACTCGTATATTTGATTTTCATCGAATCATTGGAATCAAATTTCTCTATTCGGATGATGAGGAGAGCAAAAATTATGTCTAAATACAGAGTATGTAGGAATTTAGCAATTTAATATCTATAAGAAACATTTTTGGCTTGAGACTTTTCCCAGAATTTTTCACATCGATGTTAAATTTAGGTGTCTGATTACACAGATTTGAGTGTATATTTCATGAATTGCTTATGTTTAACATGAAATTAATGTGATGCTTGATTTGAATCGCCAATCACATGCAATTTAAACATTCTAAAACCAAGTTCATTTTGAAAACATCGCTTCAAAAATTAAGTTAATTACAATCCATCAATAAATCAAATAATTGGAGGTTAAACATCAATAAGACTACTGAGCTGCTTATTTCAACCATTTGCCTGATCAAGTAAGATTTCGTAAGATTTTTTCACATCATATTTTCAACTTTCTTCGAATATTTTTATTTTTACTTGTAAAAGCTGTGAGCCATGCTTCATTAATAAAATTTAGTCGCTTAACTGTTGAGCGTTAGCTTCAATGTTTGTTTTCAAATGAATTTTAAATAAAAACTACGTTCAACATTTGAAGCTGAATTCGATAAATAAAATTAAAAAGTTGTTTAACTTGCAAAAAAAGTGATAAAGAAGTTCTCATTAATTCTTGAACTGCATCTCACGGAATGAACAAGCGAGAAACGAATGTTTTTTCACTAGTGCATAATTTCAATGCGTTTTTGTTTTCGCATTTCCTAAGCTTTGTTAATTTTCATTTTGTAAATAGAGAACTTTTAACGAAAGCACTAAAAAGCAAAAAGTTGGTTGAATTTGAAATCGTATGAATGTGTATAGCTTTGTAAATCTTTTTCAAAATGTTTGATTTTGAAGCGATAAGCATGTAAAGCAAAAGCGTAAAGGGAATTTGGAGATGAAAGGGGCTGTTTGGGTAGCACATTTGGTTTATTAGCTTTTATTCGCAGCAGTAACAATTGCGGTCACATTTGCTCAGTTAAGTTTGATTCAATTTTGTCAAGTAATTTACGACTCTATAGAAATGATGTTTTTAAATGAGACACGCGTTCTGCGAAACGCTGAGAAACGCGCGTATGCCGAACGCGGACGCGTGAAAAGTTTTTTGAAAAGCGACTTTATTTTTAACCCGGATTTAGGTCTCACTTATTTTCAGAGCTTTTCGCCTGTTCGCAATGAAAACAGCGAGAATTTAAATTTAGCCTCGCTTTTGGTTTCGCAAAAAGTCGGTGAAAGTAAGTTCGCATAGCGAGCATAATGGTGTCTAATTTAGAAAAAAGCGAAAACGACATTTGCGCATACGGTACATGTAGAAAGCACACAGTGTTCTCTGTTCATTTAATGTGCAGTTAAATGCAGGTTCGGAGCGCAGAAGAAACGGTGAAGCGAATGTTGAATTATTAATGAATTTGGAGAAGTGAAGGTGAAAAACGCAATTATTGAATTTCGCGCAGTTTGAAAAGCGAGTGAACAGAAGCTTGTCCTCAAATAATAACTCGTCGATTGAGCAATTAAACCAAGATTTACGTTCTTATTTTTTGCTTCAGCCGTTTCGCTTTCAAGCTCTCGCTTCTTCAAACGTTGCGTTCGTGAGCTTAACTCTTGCGCCGGCCGTGTGTTACGATCGCCACGATTTGCCCTCGTTTTACACTTGTGCTCAAAGCTCGCGATTTTCAAATTTGAATTTATATGAGAAAGCGTGACACCACGCCAAAGTTGATATTTCGCAAAGCGAACGCAGCGACTGCGTTGAATACTGATCTAGAGCGATTGTTTCGGCCGCAGTTTGTTCGTTTTGCAACTCAGTTTTTCGAGTGGAGATGCGAGATGCGAGAGAAAGTTGCGCGAAACCGCAGACAAGCAGATAAGCGTGCATTGTGCAGCGCTTCCGTTATTTTTAATTTTTTTCAGCCAATTTATCATTGAATGTCATAAAGCGACGCGAAGTGAAAAAATGTTTCGAAAAGAAAGAGCAGAGTGTGCGACATGTGCATTCGTTAACGTTGCTCAATTGAACGAGCGCGAAGGCTGCGCGCGTAAAAATAAAAACGAAGGCTGAATTCATTTCACATTTGATGACTGCGAGCGATTGTACTTTCAACGTACCGCACACACGTTGCTTGTAAGGAGTAGCTTTTAAACAAACTTTCGCTTTCTCCATAACGACAATGCGCTCGGTGCCCAAACACTGGCACATATCTTAAAATAGCAGCGGCAGCATTCGCTGATCAATAAAACTTCTATCGAATGCATTTGAATGCATCGTTTTCGCATCGTTTCGAAGATTCGAAACGCCGATTGCGGGCGTACACGCTGTGAACGATGTGCTTTTCCGTCTTTCGAAACGTATTTGAAAAAGGGGCGAAATTTGGTTAAAAATAGTGATGAACTAAGCGACGGATTGCGATGAACTTGTAATTTAAATCGCCCCTTCGCACTTTAATCACAGACGAAATCACAGATTGATGAAAAGCTTTTGTTTGACGCTAATTCGCGCTCGACAATGGCGCAAAAATAGCAGCGAGCGCGGTCGAATCAAATTTCTCGCTTCGCGAACGCGATTGCAAAAAAGACGTGTGAGAACAAAAGGCGCTCAGACGATAGCCTATTGAAATTTGACTGCTGTATAGGACAGTAAGTGAATTTATTGAAAAACGATGCACATTTCACAATGTAAATGCGTGTAGAAAAAGTTCCCCTTGTCGTCGAGCGGTTACCTTCGCAAGCAATAAGAACTTCTTTTGAAGTTGGCTTTCGCGAGACAATGGAGTTGCTGCGAGAGCAAAGTTTAGCCGAGCAGCGATCAATGCGAGCATCGTTTTTAGCTCTGTCGTTCGCTAATGATTGATGAATGAAGCTTCGCCTGTACTTAAAGGCAGATCTATTATAGATACATTTTTCGCTTTCACATCTCTCGCTTCCCACAAAAGTCATTTACTGCAATCGAAAGTCGACGACATCACATCGCACACGGACACACACACACACGCGTGCAAAACCCGATGATAGAACTTATTGAAGCGATCGATTCGCTTTTTTTCGCATTACGTTGAAGAGCGACGAGTATTTTAACTCCATTACAATGCAATGCATTCATGCTAAGCTCGCTAAATTGAGATACTTTGCGTCCACTGAATTCCTCACTTCGTAACTCATCGTTTAAACATCGATCATAGTTTTTGAAGCATTTTATTGGACGAAAACTATGCTCCACTTGGCTTCGTTCGTCTCGAACGCAGAAAGCGCACTTGAAAAGTTTTATCACCGATGACGATAAGTGATCGTCGCCGGTGCTGCTGGTCTAGAACCACGCTTTATAGCTTTTTTCTCTCGCTTCCTGTGAAAAACAGAACGAGTGCGAAGGGAGAAGGCGTACTGAGAAGCACGAATTCATTAATCATCGTTGGAAGATGTGTTTTTTGTGTTTTGCACGGGCCAACAGGGGTTAAATGCAGCGAGCGACAATGCATTTAGAGGCGAATATTTTTAGATCAACTTCAAAACGCTATTGTCTCAGCGCTGTTCGCTCTCTTTTCGCCTTCGCTTCGAATTCGATAATTTACTTCGAACGGCACTAATGAAATTAGAAACGCAAACGAAGTGAGCGAAAAAAACTTTTTCGATGCGTAAATCTCTTCGTAATCGGTGCTCAAAACGTTGAACGCATCCGTTGACAAGTAACACGAGAGCGATAAAACAGTGGCGGCACATAAAAAAACACAGAGCGAAATATTTGCCCTTCGTTCGTACTTCAAATTGATATGTCCGTGAAATGCAGTTAAGTGGTAATTATATTTGATTTCTATTTTAGAAAACGTACACAAAGCGACAAAACGATCGCTCGTGGTTTTGAGCGAAATACGGTAAAGCGTTTCTCTTTTGTGCGAGAAAACAATGATTGCGCTTTGCTTTCTTTTTTCAATTCCTTTCGGAATTATTGAGAAGTTTGGCCGAGATTAAATTGCAGCGATTTGCGGTACACGAGTTTTAAGTACGCTACACTTGTGATATATAAGCGCAGCTTTTTTTATGATCGCAATAAAACGAACTTATCGCAGAACAAACGAAACAATCGCTTGTCTCACAGCAGATAAATGATCTTCTCTTCAATCTTTTCCTCGTTTTATTCCGACTGCTTTCTATCGCAATATGATTGCGGCCATTTTCGCTAATAAAAAGGATTAAGATTATTATTTAACGAACGATCGCGTAAATTGTGACCACATCAACGCGTTGAGGCGGTAATTACGACTAATGAACAGAAGGAAGTTTCTAAGTTGCGTATCTTAAAGTAAATCGTAAACGCGAAAATAATTTTAGCTTCGTATAAACAACATCGAAGTAGGCAATTTTGCTTAATTAACTTGTTTTATGGACTTCACACTCATGAACTGTTCGGCGTTTTGAAGCGAATCGAGGTTTTCATAAGAAAAAAGCGAAGCAACTTTTCTATATTTTCTATCATTTGTTTCGCTTAAATCGAACTGTCAAAAGCGAAGAGAGTGGGCCACCATCTATCTCATCTCTCCGCTTCGCACGGAGTTCGCATTCTTCTTGGTTGCATGTTGTTTACGCTATAAATTATTGATTTTAATGCACCGTCTGCCACGTGTGGAAAAGTATTGATCGAGTGCGAGCTATACACACAACGCGCTCTAATACAAAGCGTGCAACACGTACGCTCATTCGCGGACGCACATTACGGCTTTTGACACCAATTAGATTGAACACAATTTTTTCGCGAACGGGTCCTATTCGAACGAGCACATATAGGTAAAGAAGCAGCAGAAACAAAGCGTCGGTAATGTGGATGGGGAAGCAGTTCACCGCTTGTGTTGGTCGTTCGCTGCAGCGATCGCTATTAAAAAATGTGATCTCACGCTTTTCGATTTAAGAGGTTGCGAGCGTTTTTCATTATGCGATTTAAATCTATAACTCACGTTTTTCGCTGTTCTAACTTTTTCTTCTGCTTTTCGCACACAATCGATTACGAATGAGAAAAGAAGTTCTCTTTGCTTCGAAAGTGGCCTTTAATTAATCCAAAACGCGGAGCAAATTTTCAATTGCGAAACGTTACTGGCGATGCTTGGAAGCGATTGCTTTTGAATCGAGAAAAAATGTTTTTTTCGTGAAACAAAACGAATATTTGGGAGAAAAAATGATGATTCGCAATTGAAACACACGCGAAATGAATTTTATCGAAGCGCACAAATTTGAGGACGATTGCGGCGAAAACAGCGTTTATTTGTGCGTTATGTTTGCTAGTGACTCTAGTTTGTGGCGATTGTGATCATTTGCAAATGAGTTTAATCTTGCTTATTTCCTCTCAATCATCATTTCGCACCATGCGTTTGCAAAGTGCTCGGGTGAAGAGGCTTCAGAGGAATGTGTTCGTAATTATGAAAAAAAAAGCGTGGCACACATTTCTCGTGTACTCTAAACAGAAAATTTTTTGGTTTAAAAATTGAATCGAGAATAAAAAAACGAGCTTCATTCAAATGTCATTTTAATGATTTATGAATTGCGAATGTTTTTCTTGCGCGTATCATTGTCGAAATATGGTATGAAGATGTTACATTTAAAAATAAGTTTATATAAAAACGCTGATTGATTGCAGTTTTCTCTTCAAAGAAAACGCATCGCAAACACATTTCGCGAATAGCTGAGGACGTGTTCACAGTTTTTCATCGATTTCACGGGTTATAAGCAGAAGAAGAAGAAGAAGAAGAGACTCGAAGTGTGTTGCAATACAAACGAATCGCAGTGTAGAAAAAGCGATTGAATAATACGCGCAATTTACGCGTGAAAATATTTTTTATTCACGCAAATTGAAACGTAATTAAAAACTTGATTAATAACCCAATTAAAGCCCACCCATTTACACGAGGTTTATCAGCGGAGCGAGAGGCGAACGCACTCACGTCTCTCTCTCTCTCTTTCTCTCTCATCGCTCTCAATTCACTCCTATTCAACGCGGATTCTTTGCGCTTCCCTCTCGTGCAATACACAGCGTTCGGAGACCCGAACAGCCCCTTCCTCCTCTTCACTTTTATTGATCTCTTGTCACAGCTGCAAACGTATCAAAAGAGAGACACTTTTCACGCTGCAAGTTTTACTTTGTAAAAATCGCCTCGTTTTTAAGCGCTGAAAACGGCGACAAAAAAAATGAAAAAGTAAAAATACCAATGGCGAGAATGGCATTGAGAAATGCGGAGAAAGAAGCGAACTTTGCTCCGAAGCTATTGATTCAAATCTGTTGTTCTCGAACGCTGATGCTTTCCGATGTTCAACGCGCTCCAATCTCGTTTTTTTTTAGCGATGCAAATTTAATGAGATCGAAAACTATTTTATAGGTCGGCGCTGATTGTGTTTTCTTATTTAGGCGATTCAAAGCGCTGCTTTTCGCAGCTATAAAATGAAAAGTTGGCATAATTTTTTAAAATCTAACTTCCATTATTAAATATAGCGCTGTGCGAGTGTGAACGGCGATTACACAATAGACACAAGCGTGAAAAATAACGATAAGCGCTTATTTAACGTTAAAAACGATAACAATTTATGTATTATAGAAATATGCGTTTTTATGGATTGTTGTCGAGTGAAATAATAAGTGCGAAAACGTTTTTTATTCGTGTGAAGTGCAGCGTAACTGGAGTCGTAAAAGGCGCACATTATCTGCCTTCGCTTAAACTGAGCTCAATAAGAAACGCAATAAATTCAATGGTAGAATCGCTGAAATCATTATTGGTGCTATTTGATGGCGAAATATTGTGCGACTTTTCTAAGTCATCGCAATTTTGATATTAAAAAAACTTTGCAATCAAATTAGTGCAAAGATGCGAAACTCTTGTGCGAGCAAAGAAATCTCAATCAAGGCGTTTAATTAAATAGAAGCGATCATAGAATATTAAACGCTGGCGAATTAAGTGCAATTTTATTCTAAACAAATGATATTTACATTTTGAAAGCAAAGAGCTTTTGCAGCACTCATAAAAGGCTGAAAGCGATTACTTCACGCATTCGAGCATTTTTCCATTTCAAATACACATTTAAGTTCGCTTCGAGCGAAACGAACACAAGAAAGCTTGCTTCACGTACGCATTATTTATTTGCTCCTCTTTCTCTCTCTTCTTCTTTGCACTTAACCACTTTTGCACACACAACGCATACACAATGCATGAAACTGGCCCGTTTTCGGCGTCAAACTTCGGTCGGCCAATGTAAAGAATCTGTTTGCAATGCGCGGAGCCAATTATGCCACGTTTTCATCCGTTACCAGATCCGTTTTGTTTGCTCTCCTAGTCTTTCCTATGATTCACCTGTAATTGCGCACTGTTTGACTGATACGTAAATACACGTCGAAAGCAAGAATGAATTTTATCTTAAGAGTGTAATTATCTTTCCCCTTTTGAAAAATTTGTGGACCGCTTTTATTCAACGAAGCAATTAGCGATGGCGTACTGTTTTAAAATTACAAAGAAGTTACATTCAACCAATCGTTGATGCATTAAACATTGAATATGCTTAAGGGGTAAAATATTTGTGAACTGGCTCTGCAGCTAATTTACTACTGTATGTGACAATATAAAAGAACATTAATTAAATAGTTTAGCTAAAATCACGGTCTGGAAGCATAATGGGCGCGACTAGAGTCCAAATATATAACGCCACGCATACCCAACTAGAAGCTATTTTAACCCACATCGAGCCTTCATTTTCATTAAAGTCGCCTTTTGCTGCATCGGGTCTATGTACAGAAAAAGAAACGCAATTTTTCAAAAATGAAAAGGCGGTGTAATATTTGATACATACTTATACCAATTGGTGAGTGTCATCATTACGTAAAGCGATGCTAATGCAAACATGAAATGGAAAAATGACCAACTATATGTTACTCCTTCCTCTTCATTATCGATCGCTGCTTGGCGTTCGACATCGGTGCCTCCTCCTTCACCTTCATAAAATAATTCATTAGCCAAAGTTTAGTAAAGGAATCACAAAGGTCTCTTTGAGTGAAACTCAGTCAGCTAAGCAAAAAAGCAATTAAGCAACTAATACCTCCTTCATTGTCAGTAAGCCGAGTCGAAGATCCACCTGAGTTTGACATATAAAGAGCCAATTTCAGATGATATAATAAAAACATAAGTGAAAACTGCGATACTTACCGCTACCAGAATCTTTCATCAGAATTTTCTCTGACATTGTTATACGCCCCACTTGGCTGTTACTTGACGTTCTGAAAGAAGAATACAGCACACAGCCAAACCAAATACCAAGACCAACCAATGATTGTGAATCAAAATTTGTTGAAGTAGTAGAGTGCTGGAAAAGAGTTGGTTTGCAGCTTTTGTTTGCCGTATTGTTAAGAGATGACCAGGTCAAATACATTGTGTAGAGCGTTATCATTGATGCCTGAAGAAGACCAGATCTCGGTTGGGCTATAATCGTAAATAGATTAAACATCGCCCAATTTTCTTAATATGATTGTTTTACCTTCTTGAACTTTGGGAAGTATTGATAAAATCGAAACAATAATACACAGAATCAAATTGATCGATATAAACACTTTCTGAACCGTGCAATCGTGTGCACTTGTATAGTAAATATAAAGAAGGACAACGGCTGTGATGGCCAATGCGTAATTCAATAAGGTGAAGAAGATGAGCCCTGAAATCGATAACTCAAATTAATAAGACAAAATAGTTCGGAAACTTACCGCAATAATACCATTTAGATTCTGTTTCCTCGAATTTTTCAACCCAATTCTCCGCCCAGCTGTGAGCAAAGTCAATAATGAGAATCAATTGAATCAGGATGAAAATGAAGCCACCGATCATTCCGAAGTACATCCACACTGTTAAATAAATTTAATTATTCTTTATGCTACTGGCAAAAAGAAATTACCGCTTCCGAATGTTTGACCTTCTGGTATGAAGAAAGCTCCGATCACAAATAATATTAAAACCAAATACTTGGGGCCCCAAAATCTAATCGAAAAAATTCTTAATTAAGAAAATAAATTCTTTAAAACGATAAACGAACCCATTTTGAATACCACTACGCCCATCTTTCGAAGACTTGACATTGATCATGATTAGTGAAAAGATTATAAAGAACATTGTCTGCGCAAACATGACTCGATAAACGGCAAGATAACCGACCGCATCCTGACATATTTTATCGTAGCCTGTACCATTCTTGCAAAACGGAACGTGTTCAATCGCTTTTGAAATTGTAGGAGACATCATTATCCAAGAAACCAGCGTTGAGACGACTAGCATCAAGGCATACATCACACGGGTTGAGGTCGAACTGTGACACGACGGACAAGCGGCACAGCAAAGAGTGCAGGCCGCTGACGAGCAGCAACATGCCAACTGACATTTTGTTTACAGAAAAAAATCGATTGTCAATTCGAATAAAACGCACTTTAAGTAAATACCTGTCCGACGGTGAAAACGCCTAAAACAGCTCCCATCGCTGAAGCGTTTTTTCACGCCTGGAATCGAAGCGATATTTACAAAAGTGAAAAGGCGAAAACAACGAACGCTCTCTTTGTTTGCAAAGTTATCGTTCGATTGTTTATTACTCGAAATGAAGTCGACTGTCGCAATGAGCCTCGACGGGGGCGCTCTCTAACTACGTCTCGTTCTTATCGATCGTCTCTTCGATGTTTTAGAGTTCAAAAATGGTTCAATAAAAGATGAAAATTTTTGCACTCACCAATGTTTAACGTTTTCATTTTTACGTCGCTCTTATTTTAAGGTTTAGAACTGCAAAGCAAACTGTTAAAGTGATCAGATTGAAAGATATAAAATTGATTACTTTTGACTTTAAAACAATAAGTTGTGGCGACATGAAAGAGTATTTAAAAGACAAAACAAAATCGTTTTCGTGATGTTTGAAGAAGCTATCGACGTCTTTAGGCCAATCTATTGCCAGAACATTAAACGGTTAAAACTCATTGGCGCACTAAATAAAGAAAAAGGAAAAATTTTGACATTTAATCCTGATCATGCTAAATACAACGCCACAATGTTACCATGCTACAATGGTTTATTTCAATCGAACCGTATTTGCTAAAAGCGGAGAGAAATTAAAAGATTTGTTTGTATATTTCTTCTTAAAATAAAAAATTTTTTAGTTCTTACTGTATGGCCGAATCAGGAATCAATCAATTATCCAGCGTGCCTCTTTCGAAATGTCCACTATGTTTTCTTTAATAACTTTTTAAAATGAAGACCTAATAATTCAATATTAAAAATTTATGAAAGTTTAACATACGCGAAGCAATTTGGCACCATTATTTTTAAAAACGAAAGATTCATTGAACTCCAGTTGAATTACCCTAAAAGGCATGCTTTTCCGTAATATTTTGAATATTTTCAAACGAAATATACTTAATCAAGTGGTCAATTGTTATTTTAAGAGCTTTATTAACCTACGTCTTTTAAAATGTAAATAAATTTAAACTTACCATGAAAACAGAAGATCGGCACAGTCAAATCCGCACTCTGGATTATCAAATTAACATAAATCCGTTTCCGATCATCATTTCGGTATAACTTTTATTCAAAAATTAGCTATTTCTTTTTGATATAGGCGCAGGAACAAAATCTGACGAAATATTAGCTAAATCGCTAAATTCCGTTCAAAAGTTTGGTGAGAATGGGTGCTTTAATGTCTAAATACTCAAATGCAGTTTCAATGTTCGTGAAGATAATAAGACTAATTACTTTTTAAAATAAAACGCAAACCAAATGCCGGTCTTTTCCTTTTGAAATGGATGTTTTACCTGTTCTTTTTCATTGGAAATTTTCGAACCGGGTTTTAGGTGGTTTTCATAACCGGTCTCTGCTTGAACTATAACTAAAGCTGCTGAAATGATTTTCAATTTTCTATTTTTATTCGAGTGTTATTGCAACCGATAAATAATTTATTAACAATCCTTTAAAATGCTTATACACTTCTTGTCTCGGTAAATAACCTTTGATATTGTCGCGGAATAAACCACGATCAACATATTTTATCATATCTTTTTCCGATAAAAGGATTTCTATTTCTGTATAAATACGCGGATATTTCCTTAACATATTGACACAAAGTTTTCAGTCCCTAACTAACCCTCATCACCCTCATTATTCCATAGCCTCATTCCACACTCATAACTCCGTTATATTTTTTTCTAAATAAAGTTGATTTTCTTATTCTTGTGTTGTCACTTGGTGCCGGTTTTCTGCTATCTTCGCGACAATGTCTTTTAATTTTTTTTTACAAAGTTAAACAAAAATCATTTAAATTTAATTGTTTACCTAACAAAAAATTAAGATGCTACTGTTTTTCTCGAAATGGGCGCAAAAAAATGAATACCATGTTCTAGAATTCTTTCCACAGTGTTGAGTTTTTAGCCTTTTTTCAAAACGAATATCTAGTTATCTATGTATTCTATTCTACAAGGCCCCCTTACACCAAATTTAATTTAAATGATGCGGCAAATTTTTTTTGTACGAAAGATATCGCATTTTAGCTAACGATTAAATTTGAAACTTGTAAATATGAAATAAACTTTTACTTATATCGATTTCCAGTGCGTTTATAAACTTTTGTGAAATGCAAAAATGTATTTTGTCAAATTGGATAATTAAATGAAAACTTTTTTATATTAAATTAAAAATAAAACAAATAATTAAACTGAAATCGAGTGAAAAGATGGCGCTGAAGTCTAAGACGTGCCCAGCGTCCGAACATTCAGCATTCACGTTTGAATCGATTTTTGCGAAAAAAGTGAATTCACAGTTGTTTCGCGAAGAGAAGAGTGAATCGCTGTTGATTTGAAGAGAAGACAGCACTCATTCGTCTACCGCTCCGTTGTCGGCAGCTGTCGAAAGCGCCATTATTCGTGAAACGAAGTACAGAAAGCACGAGAATCGGTTGCGGAGAGAGACGTCGATTGAAACCGCTTCAAGTGAACTCGAACAATGGCAGAATATTTGGCGTCGATTTTCGGCACCGAAAAAGACAAGTGAGTATCACTATTTCGTACCGCTTTCAATCGCATTTTTTTAAATTCATTTCAGAGTGAACTGTAGTTTCTACTTTAAAATCGGTGCCTGTCGTCACGGCGATCGATGCTCGCGGATTCATAATAAGCCGACTTTCAGTCAGACTATTTTGCTACAAAATCTTTATCAGAATCCACAGAATATAGCGCAATCCGCCGATGGTGTTCACGGTAAGTTTGATTGAAGAGAGGAGCATTCTAATTAAAAGTGTCGTTGAAGCGCCGATTCCTGGTCTGACGATGATGAGCGACGAAGAAGCGCAGGAACACTTCGACAATTTTTTCGAGGACGTTTTCGTTGAGCTAGAAGATAAATATGGCGAAATCGAGGAAATGAATGTGTGCGACAATCTCGGCGACCATTTGGTCGGCAATGTATATGTTAAGGTTTAAAGAATTAACTCTCTCTCCCCTCTTTATATCAATTATCTATTTAGTTTCGAAGAGAAGAAGACGCAGAAAAAGCTGTCAAAGACTTAAACAATCGCTGGTTTGGCGCTCGACCGATTTACGCAGAATTATCGCCTGTGACTGATTTCAGAGAAGCATGTTGTCGACAATATGAAATGGGGTAACATTTTCTGTTATTCTTTCGTCTTATCTAAGAGTTTTTTTTAGAGAGTGCACAAGAAGCGGTTTCTGCAACTTTATGCACCTAAAGCCAATTTCTAGAGAATTGAGGCGCGAACTTTACGGCCGGCGCCGAGCTAGAGGACGGTAAGATGCTTTTCGTCCACTCTTAATCATAAGTCTTTAAACACAAATTTGTTTCAGTTCACGCTCGCGATCTCGAAGTCGGGAACGTCGTCGCAGGACTCGTAGCCAGGAACGCGAGCGCAGCCGAGATCGCGAACGTAGCCGGGATCGTGATCATCGTAAGCGAAAAAGCCGATCTCGAAGTCGAGAACGAAAAACAAGTCGTGACCGAAAATCGCGAAGTCGTGAACGTCGCTCACGAAGTCGGGATCGTGATCGAAAACGTAGCCGTGATATACGACGCAGCAAGAGTAAAGAGCGTAAAATCAGTCCCGATCGCCCGTTATATCAACGAAGTGCTGGATCCGTTGAAAGAGAAGCTTCTGCTTTGGAAGCAGCAGCTGCTGCTCTAATAAAACAAGAGTATGATGGCAAAGAACATAATGGAATACCGTAAAAACATTCGGAAACCTCAACGCGTAAACTCATTACATTTCATTGCAACGAACAATTTACAATTTTTATTAAAATATTAAATTATCCATTATTTTCTTACCGTTTGATTTCCGGAATACTATCAGTATTTAGAATGACAATTCGTTGTCCATAGACAGGAAGAGGAATATCTGTAAATAATTCCCATGCGTTTGCATTCTCGTGCAAAACTTCGACAGCTCGTGACGCACGTCCTGTTCCATCATATCCTCCCAAGCAGTATATTGTTCTGCCTGTTAAAATTTGGTTTCACAATGTTAAGAAACTTAAATGAATCGTATAATCGAAATAAAGTAATGTACATAAGGTAGATTCTGTTCATTTAAAAATAAATAGAAAATAATGTAAAAGCATAGCATTTCTTTTTTGAATGAACAGAGTCGACAATACAATACAACAATAACAATAATAACAATTCTTACCGACATTTAGAATACAACATTTGCTTCTTGCGATTATAAGTTGTGCGCCTTCTTTCCATTTTTTTGCCATTGGATCATAAATCCAAACACTGTTTGATTTTATTGCATTTTCACCAAAATAGTTCAATCTTGTTGACAACTGCCCTCCGATGACATAGATCCAACCAGCGACAGTAATTGCGGTGGCAAAAGCTACTTTCTGAGGCAATGGTTCTTCTCTATTCCACTTCTTTTTAAGCAAATCATACCGAAACACTGTGTTTGTCAACGAAATTTGTCTGGAATCACTGATGATGCCACCAATAATGTAAAGATCATTATCAACAGATCCAACCGCCATCGCAATTCTCGGCGTAAGTAGTTTATGTTTCAGAACTCGCCAATTATTGAATTCAACGATGTATTCTTCGATCGTGTCAAGAATTCTGAAAAATTCAGAGATAATTTACTTCATATATTAATAAAAGCAAAGCTTACTCATTATCATTGTTCATTCCTCCGACAGAGTAGAAATGATCGCCAATTCGGATGACAACATGTTCTTTGCGAGCAATGTTCATATCTGCTACTCGATCAATTCGTTTACTGAGCAAATCACAAGTATAACAAGCGTTTGTAACAACTGTGGCCGACTTGAGATTAAGCCAAAATTTCAAATGCCACAAACCAAAATTAGATGTGACAGATTCTTCACTTCCACCGACAATGAGAATGAATCTTCCACGCGTAACGCAGCATGAATCGTAAGGAATACGAGGTGTAAATGGCAGTCCAATAAGAGCTCTCCATTTTGGAGTAGCCTCTTGACCCTCAACATACAATTTACAACACCAAACTAAGTCACCAAATTTTTCGGTGTAATTACCAATTACCACTATTGATAAGTTAGTCGTTTTCAATCGCACAGCTTTACTTTCAGTTTTCGCTTTAAATATTTTCATTAATGTCGAAGTTAAGAAATTCATGTTTAGTTGAAAATTTTAATTAAATTATAATTTGAAAGTCAAGTTGTATTTTGGTTAACTTGCACTCGGGTTCATTCGATATTTAAAAGAATTGTAGCGCAGACGAATAAATTCAAATGCAGTGTACGTATAAAGCCAATTTGTTAAAATCTCACATTAATCATTATTTTATTGGCTTACAGTCAATAATGGGAAGAATTTGGTTGACTTAATGTGCACACCTATTAAAATAATACCTAGTTTAGTCAAAACTTTATAAAGTAAACTAAGAGTTGTTAAAATTAAGAGAGCGATTAAGCGAATTTTAAAATAATTTTAAAAAGTTTAATTTTATTAAATAAATTGATTTTTCCTACTGTTTTGTTTATATTTGAAGAGACGAGAGATAAGGAGTAGTACGCCACGAGAAATTTAGCAAAGTAATATAGCAGATAAGAATCGAGTGAACGACTTTACTTCAACATCAAATACTATGAATGAAGTTAATACAATAAGCGCAAAGTTAGAAAGCATCAATGTTCCAAATAAATTCTTTGAATAGCAATTGTATATGTGTAAATCACGAAGAATCCGAGATAATTTATAAAGAGTTGCATGAATGTTGAGCTTGTGCTTATGGTTCACACGATTTCTTGTTCTGCATTTTCCAATTATTTCCGTCAGATTAGATTTCTGTATTCGAATGAGATCAGCATCGAAACTGTAATAATCACTATAATCGATTGAAAATAACCTCCGTTCAAGCAACAAAATGAGCGAAATGAGTGAAAGATTACAACAATCAACCATCTAGAGCTTTCCGTACTTTCTGGAGCAAAGAAGATTGAAGTAAATGTGAATAGTACATAAGCAATCAAATGAGAATATTTGAATATGGCACCAAACAACCACAAGTATCGAAGTAAGAATCGCCATTTGAAGAAATCTTTCTTTGTAAAAGCTCATTTTTCCAGCTTTTCGTCGTTAAATTTATCGAATTGATTCAGCCATTTGAAATATCGAGGTTTTAAATTCAAGAACGATGCATTCATTCCCAATAGTAGAACCTCTAATAGACACTCGCTGCAAGCAGAAAATGTTTTTCAACATTTTGAAAGAGAAGTGTGAAATCTTTCATTTGAGTCAAAGTTTCTTTTGAAGAGAAGAGCAAACCAAAAAATTTTTGTTAAATTTCACTTGCTTTTCGGGAGTTAGGACCGTCTTTATGCGGATGTGCGGCAAATTATTTACCGTGCCGGTTTCTTCAAATTTTTTAATTAAAGCTGCTTTTGATGTCTTGACAGGGATGTTTTCATCACCATAAGCATTTTTGAACTCTTTACGCACTGATTCTAAGCTTTCAAACTTGAAAAATTTTTATCATAAAAACACGTTGTTCTTTATTCAATACCATTTTAAGAAATGCGGGGTTTTGTCTGAATGTGTTATTTTGGCGCGTAATTTTTGTTTACACTAATCTTGCGAATATCTGAAAAATGTTTTTTGAGAAATTTTTTTGTTTACACTTTGTTTCGTTGAAATAATTAAGTTTAAAATCGTAGTGTTTTATAAGAGACAATCTGTATAAATGGGCAAAAAAGTGGTAAAAGTCGAGTCTATGTGCTCAAACGAAGAATACTTTGAACATTTTTCTTTACAAATTTCAGGGCGAGGATTTCAGATCTGTAATTAGTTTTTGGCGACAACCTTTCATTCAAAAGATAGGTTAAATTAAACTAGGCTAGGCTAGGTTAGATTAGTTTAGGTTACGATTTTGGTTAACGACAAATGTACCAAAATCGTAACCTAACCTAGCCTAGCCTAGTTTAACCTAATCTCACTTTTGAACGATTTTGATTTTGAACGTCGTCACAAATAACTAATAGCAGACTTGAAATTCTTGCCCCAAATTTAATAAAGCAAAGTGTTCAAAATATTTTTTCGTTTGAGCATATAAGCTTGACTTTCATCCGAAGGTAAATCGATTATTATAAAACAAATTAAAGATGAAATCCTATAAATAGTAACTAAAAAGATCTCAGTAATGAAACAAACATTAATTAATAATTTTTTAATTGTATAAAGTAAATTTCATAAAGTAAAACGAACTTTTCACATCCTTAACTTATTTACTTTATAGAGGTCTGACTATTTCAATTGATATGCTTAACACAATAAGCTAAATAAAGTTAAAATTTAAATTGATAAACAATGTCCATATAAGCAAAAAAATTCAACCGAATGTTAAAGTCTGATCAACTTAAATTTTGAGCTAACGCGTGCCTTCATCCCGACAATAGTCATATTAGTGAATTTTTCGTTTATTTTATTGAAAGAACAACTTCAAAATGTATGTTCACAAATATTAAACTTAGAACGTTTAAAAACAAAAAGAAAATAAAATTACATTTAAAAATAATTATGCGAGTGATTTTTTAATATGTTGATAATCATTTTACTTCAGTGAAGTGTGGAAAAATGCGTACATTGCTTCAATGAGCGAGCGTTTGCTGAAAGCACGCGCTTAGCGAGTAGCTCATTTTACTGATAATGTGCTTCCATTATCTTAATTTAGTGATATTGGTGAGTATAATTTGACTGATTGAAGTCACAATATGTGCAAAGAATAAAAAATGTTCTTGAACATTTTACAAGCCACAGATTTTTGTAAATACTAGAGATCTACAATATCTTTACATGTTCTTTAAGTTATTTCTAGATAAATATGCTAGAATAATTAAATGATTGCCGATTATACATAAGCGTTAAACGAAACACAACACCATTTTCTATAAGCTTAAAAAGCGAGGCCTGATTGCATTAATTTAAGAAGCAAGTAGTAATTGATGATTTCAAGTGTAGACTGAAATAGAGAAAAATTGTTATTTGAGAATGAATAACTTTTGTTTACCTTAAACGAGAATTCATAACTAAGAACAAAGATATCGCACACCGACTGTCCCTCCGGCTTACGATCACCGAGATGATTGATCGCATTTTTCACCTTCAACGCCATACTCTCGTCAAGATCCTTTTGCATCAAAGTGTAGAGCAAGTTTGTTATAGATCGCATCTGAAAATTTTTAATTTTTATTTTTTTTATAAATATTTTAATTATTCTTACTCTCTTGTTGATACTTGAAGAAGTGAAAGAAAGCGAGTAATAAGCCAGAACAAAAGTGCAAAGTGATACTACTGCCATAACTCTCAAAATCGGTTTCAAATCGGCACCAAATGTCATAAATCCTAATAATACAATAAGAACAAAATTTGAAAAAATTATTGTTCCGAACAGATTCTTTGAATAGCAATTGTAAATGTGTAAATCTCGCAGAATCCAGGACAATTTGTAAAGGTTTACATGAATGAAATGCTTTTGATCATTGTTCAAAGATCTTTTCTTTCTGCTTTCAACTATTTCCGCCAGGTTTGAGTTCACCGTATTCATTCTGTATTTGAATGAGATTAGCATCGATTCTGATATAAGTAACGTAATTGATTCAAAATAGCCTCCAATTATGCACATGGCAAAGCGCAACGAGTAAATGATTACAACAACAAGCCACATTGTTCTTTCAGAATATTTCTGAATAAAGAGAAGAGCAAGAAATACAAATACATAACAAGTTCCAATTATGTATTTAAATATTGAACCAATTAACCATAAGTATCGAAGACAAAATCGCCATTTAAAGTAATCATTTTTATTGAAAGCTGATTTTTCGAGCTTTCGATCGTTGAATTTGCCGAATTGATTCATCCATTTGAATAGCTGAGGCTTGAGATTTGACTTTGCAGCGTGAAATCCCAAAAGCAAACACTGTATCTGATAAGCAATACTTGCAAGCCGGGCATGTGTTTCAATATTTTCGAAGAGAAGTGTGTAGTCGTTAATTTGAGCCAAAATCTCTTTCGAAGCGAAGAGTAAACAGATTTCGATAATCAAAGTTATCCATTGAATTATATGAAAGATAAACATTTTCAGTAATTGCCATTTCTCCAACTTCTCGATTTTCCCATCCTTCCATTTTCCCAAAAGAAATCCACACTGTAATAGTTCACTCTGAATATCGTAATCGAAGCAATCATCGTAATTATTTGTTCTCTCCGTTAGAAAATTATTCGCCTTATCTATCAACGCAGACAATTTTACCAATATATAAATCGTTTCATTTAATGTATTTATCCCGAATTGTTTTATTCGTCGAATGGACATAGTTTGCTCCTCGACTTGAGATGCGTGAATGAGACATCACTCGTTCGAAAGCTTATTAAAATCAAATAAATTTCTATTATGAATAAAATATTATTTTCGAATCTAGAAATTTTATGACACCATTTTTAACTTAATGTTCCTTTGTTTGAGAAGATGATCTTCTATTCAATAAATAATCATCGAGACACTTTTTATTTATTGATGTCAACAATAATTATTTCCATATTTAATTGTTTTTTGATTTTGATATTTCATATTTAGTTATTATTTATATTTTTAATATTAAGAATAAGAATTTTTAATATTTTTAAATCATTTATAAGTAATGCTAGACAGCAGAGTATCTGCTGTCATTTATTTTTTAATTTTTGAATTATACAACCAGAACTTCTTTCTTTACGACGAGTTGGTCTCAATTTATCGTAAACACTTTTGAATATTTACACTACTATCTTCAATGAAAGTTTGAACAGTTTATGTGCAATTGTCACAACTATAAAAATTTCTCTATATATGCAAGTTTTTTCTTAATTTGGTGATTATGTTAGACATTAATATTGAATTGATAATTGAGAACAAGTTTTAAGCGAATTTTATACAATTTTCTGCATAGATTCAAAATGCGAGACCAGATTTCAATAAATGAAGAAGTAGAAAGAAATTAGCGATTTCAAGTGTAGACTGAAAAAAAATGTTATCAGTAAGTCACTAGTGTAATTGCTAGTTACCTTAAATTAGAACCGATAACTTAGAACAAAGAAATCGCACACCGATTGTCCCTCTGCTTTATGATCGCCGAGATAATTGATCGCGTTTTTCACCTTCAACGCTGTACTCAGTAGTTCAACTTTGTAGCTCCGTTTGCATCAAAACAGAAAATATTGGTAATCGATCGAATCTAGAAATGTTTGAAGATTTAATCTCAAAAGATTTCCGAACTTTTCTCACTCTCTTGCTAATATTTGAAGAAACGAGCGCTAAAGAGTAGTAAGCCATCAAGAAAGTGCAAAGCATTGTTGCACATAAGATTCGAATGAACAAATTCGCGTCACCAGCCAAGGTGATGAAAGTGATAAGTACAGTGTAGTATAAATGTTGTACGTATAAAGCCAATTTGTTAAAATCTCACATTAATCATTATTTTATTGGCTTACAGTCAATAATGGGAAGAATTTGGTTGACTTAATGTGCAAACCTATTAAAATAATACCTAGTTTAGTCAAAATTTTATAAAGTAAACTAAGAGTTGTTAAAATTAAGAGAGTTTTACTTAAGTCACATTTTTTATCATGTCCCCAACTTCTGCACCCATTAATTTATTAATTTTACCCAAGTTTTTACTTATTAGAAGTTTACTTTAAAATTTTTCGTCTATATTAACATACAGAAGTTACAGGCTGAAGTGTCGACAAAATTAGAGAAATAAAAAATTTAATTACTGAAATCCTGTATGCTATTAATCGTTTAAATATTACTTTTTAATGATGCATGGTGCATAAGAACTATCAAATGTCTAAAAAGTAAACGCTTGCGCCTCGTTAGATTATATTATTTCCTGTGTTGAATTAAGATTAGCTTAAATTATCAACGATTTAACGGAAAAGCATAATGAAAATTAAATTTTCTTTTATTTTCTCCTTATTATTCGTATTAGATTATAAACTTGTTTTTGCGGTAAAACTTAAGTCAAGATTTAATTAATTTTGAATATTTAAATTTTGGTGTTCATTCATAGTGCCTTGGCAGAGCAGAACTTTGCGAAGCAGATCAAGATTGCTGCTCAAATCGATGCAGCTACAGTAGTGTTAAAAAATATAAACAATGCATCGATGCTTTATTCTCAGCTGGAAAACCAGGGCAGCCTGAGGTATATTCTTTAAATAATAATAATAATTGCTTTTTCTGCTCGTGTAACTGTAATCAACATGTTTCGATTAAAATTGATTAAGAAAGGGTGTATCGAACAATGTAAATACTTATTGTACGATAAACCCTTTCTTAATAAATCTATTCAATTTCGAAACGTATACATTCTTAATAAGAGAAAAAAGCGTAAAATTTAAATTGAAGTCGGATTTTCTCGCTGTTAATATAAATCGCACAATATTATAAAAATTTCTCGAATCTCTAATAGCATACACTTCTAATAGCATAAAACAATGATAATATATTGTTGTTCCCATATTAAAATTTTCTGCAAAAATATAAGAATTCTAAGATCAAGTTTTAACAGTTAAAATTTTTTAGCCAATTTTTAATATGTAAGTAAAACACTTATTTAAAATATTCATCTGAAAATATGGTTTCAAATTTATCATTTTTTTATAGTATTGTAAATATGTGAACTTTTTTATTCCGAAAGCTCTTGTTGATATTTGCACGAGGGCCTAAAAAAGCAATCGATTTAAATTTTTACTTAGTAAAAAAAAAGATAAAAAAGATCATAAGAAAGTTATTGAAATTTCATTTTGATAAACATAGAAAATGTAATGAACTTTTAAGTAACAACTGTAAAAATTTTAATTTTAATGAAAATGGTAGCAATTAATTACTATTTATTATTTAATATGTATTAACAATATTCATTACACGTAGTGAAATTATGATTTTAAAAAGATTTAATCAGTCAAAACATTTCTTAGTTTTCTTATTCATTAATCTTATATTTGCTTCATTTCGATCACTTTCTAATCAATATTTTACTTTAGTGTCGCGGAAAAACAGAAAGATGCGAAACAGATTTAGATTGTTGTTCAAAACATTGCGTATACAATAACGTAAAAAAGTGCTATCAATGCAGCGATATTTTGTTTCCAGTAACAAAACAAATAGACTCAAAAGTAAGTGTTTTCGCATTTCAATTTTCGATGATGTTTTCATGTTACATAAGAGGGAAATGTTTTATTTATTCAAAGATAATAAAATTTGTGCATCTTAAGCGATAATTCATTTCATTTTAGAACATTTTCTTCTTTCCTTTTAAACTTTTTATTGAATTAAAAAAGCTTGAGGGTTAAATAATTAAAAATTTTAATAATGAAAAAATTCAATTTAATTCCATCAATTTTTTTCTGATTCATTCGACTTTCAATGAACTAATATTCATAAATGTCTATTTGAACTTAGTGCATTGAGAACAATGAAAATTGCAAATTAGACGTTGAATGTTGCTCAAAACAATGTGTTTATAATACATTGTATGGGAAAAACTTCTGTACCGCTCCAGCATCACAAAATGAAAAATCGTCATTTGTCACACAGGTTTGTTTGTTTTTTTAAGCTTTTGAAATTCGAAAAGTTTCTCCCATTGATATTTTGTGAAAAGATTTTTTCATATTATACATTAGTTTGTGAACTCGTGTCTATTTTTTATTCATTCTTTTAAAGTGCAACTTAAAAAATGAAAGATGCTCAAAAGATGAAGATTGTTGCTCAAGTCACTGTATGTATAATTTCGTAAAAAATCAGCAGATATGTGTTGAGTCGATGCTTCCGAATAAGGCAATAAACGTAGAGGTAAACAGAAAATTTTTCAGAAATAAGAAAAATCTTTAATATTATTAAGCTTGATTAACAAATGATAGTGCTCTCAAGCCAACGAACGATGCGACACTGACGAAGACTGCTGCTCGAAACTTTGTGCGTATGATTTTCGAAACAGAAAAAGGTACTGCGCTAATATCTTTTATGGCCATTCGTTTGATACTAACGACATCGATAAATCAGAGGTATGTCTGCAGTTGGATTTAAAATTTTGATAAATATAATCAATTTTATAATTCTATTCTCTTTAAAGTGCCTTTCATTAGGAGAAATTTGTTCCTCAAGAGGAGAATGTTGTTCAAAGTTATGCTCTTATAATATAATACAAGGAGTGAATACATGTAGAGAATATGTTTATTTTCCATGATTTCTCTTTTGAATTTCAATTTCAATGCATGACTTTTTTACCGGGGAAAAAAATGCAAAACCATTTCGAGTTTTTCTTTCGCTCATTAAAGTTTTGTAGTGAATTTTTTGTAACTAATCCACTAATAAATGATTGTGAGAATTGAGTTTTGCATTTGCAGTAATGAAATAAAAATTGAACTAAAAAAATTTAATTCCCAAAAATTATGCAAATATCTGGAAAAAATAATGAATCAAGAGACGGTATTTTCCAAAGTATTCATAAACCTGCATATTTCGTTGATTATTTTTAAAGGAAATTTGAAAAACGATTGAATAAAAATAAAAACAGAAAATAAATTACTAATCGCTATAATAATAATAATACTGAAATGAGAATAAATCGGTTGTGTATTTACAAGTAGAATTATAAAAATAGATGTAAATAAATCTGGGTTATTCAGGAGATGATTGGAGGAATTACCCGCGACAGATAAAACTTAACTTTCTAAGTTTTTATTAATAATTTCTAAGTATCCTTAAAGTGTCTCGACAAAGCAGTATTGTGTTGTATTCATGCAAACATGTTCAAGGAAAAGAATTTTCATTTAGTAAATCACCGGTCAGCTTGAGAGAACTTAAAAAAATTGTATTTTTAAAATGAAAAATTTTTAATTTGACTTACTTAATGGCACTTACTACTGTACTATGTACTTTTAAAAATTTTGACTTTTGCCTTCATTCTATTAGGCCTCATCAGGTCAGGTTCTCGTTTGAAAATGACCAGTTTTGTATTGCCGCATAAGATGTGCATTTTGAAGCTCGTGTTGCTATTTGGAAATTTTGTTTCACATAGAGAATAGCAGTCTAAAAAGTAATAAATTAAATTAATGAGCAACATATCTTTTTAGAGACTGAAGAGAGTTTTTTGTATGGTCGGTCTATAAACCGTTGAAGACTTCTGCGATGACTTTTTAAACCAAGTGATTGAATTACCTCAAGGGTCTCACCGTAAGTCACGCGAAATTCAGCATTCACTTGCCATTTCGATACTAAAAGCAAAACTAGAAAAATTGAAAATGGTTTTTTACTTGAATCATTTTCGTGTTTATTACTCGAAGCTTTTAGGAAAATTTTAAACTTGACCAACTTTCCCATATCTACTTACAAAATATGTATATATGAAAGTTTGATCAATTTCAAGCTTTTTCTGATTAAAGTGAATAGTAATTTCTTATAAGGAAACTATCTTTTGTGCCCGTTCCATATTTCAATGATACTAAGTATGCAGATAGAACTTCATTAGTGTATTAAGAATAACCCCCATCATAGGTGCGAATTTCGCGCTTGAAGCAAGTTATTCGCGTGCAAACTT
>NCKU01000928.1:0-31154 GCA_003675995.1 Dinothrombium tinctorium | reverse complement strand
AAAAGAATAATTTAAATTTCTACGCTAGCGTACATTTTACATGCCTTTCCCATTTTGTGATCTCTTCACCGTATAATAACCCCGTTTTTATAATCATTTTCAGCCCTTGAAGTCGAATGCAAATATTTACAATTAATTGACCAACAACAGTCATAAGTGATGAAGTCGCGGCAGAATTGAACGCTGTAAAAAATAATTAGTTTTTGAAAGAAATTTTATACTTACTTTTCGAAGTGTTTTGTTTGCCATTTTACTGTTTACAAGCCTCATAGTTGTCAAGGAAACGCAAGAACACCGCCTTCATTCGGGACCGATATTTCATTTACGCTAGCGTAAGTCTGAGTTAACCTYGAGTTAATTTACCTCGACTTTGACTCGATTTTCGGCAACAAATAATTCGGGGTTTCGTCAAAGTCGAGGTAAGTTGACTCTAGAGTAAGCTTGAAAATCGGGGTTAACTTTACTCAAGATACAAAATACGGCCGTTAAAGTTACCAAAATGAAGCTCAAACTTTCGTTTTTGATTTGGACCGTTTTTATTTACGCATAACAGTGCTTGTTTTCATTTTCATGCTCTTAAATTATTAGAATTTGTTTGATAGTTAGGTATTCGTGTTGATATAGAACCCAATTTGTATATAAATCCGGCCAACCGTTTTATATCTTTATCGATGTGTTTTGATTCTATTCTTTTGCATTTGAAAACATTATTGTAAAACAATCAGAGCGAAAAAATTCGAATGAAAATTAAAAGAAATATGGCTGGCAGTATTAAAAAATTATTTCATATTATATATTATTGTGATGCTCCAAGCGACTATCATTTCATATTAAGCAAATAAATGATTTCTGAAGCTTTTAAACAAAAATTTCTTATCTTAATCGTTGATGAAACTCGAATTCTTTAAGTCAATTAGTCAAAAATAACAAATTAGGAGGAAGATTGCATTCATGTAAGATGTAAAAATAAGATGAATGCTCATTTTAACTAAGGCACTCAAGGCATTTACTGATATTTACAATATCGCTTGAAATGTAAAAAAAAATTCGCAAAAAATAAATAAAAAGTTTTATAAAAGTAAATATTTGAAAAATTTCTTTTTGCTTTAAATTGCAAAGTATTATTTAAGCGCATAACAAATAAATGAAAAATCTAAAAATAAAGTTAGCATTTTTTTCAAGGAAGAAAAATTTTTTTTACAATTTTGTTTATGATTTTAAAGAAAACAGGATTAAAGAAACCGAGAAAGAAATAATAATTCTTTTAAAGAGAGAATAGAGATAAGATATTTTTGGGTTCATTTTGATCCGAAAGAAGCTTATGAATGATTAGTTTTTATTTTTGCGCAAAATATGAATCCTGAAAATTGTCTGAGTTTTTAATCGATTCTTTTTACAAAACTATGAGTTCGTGAAAAAGTGAAATTTTATTTTTGTATACAATCTGAGATAAGGTCTCAACGCAAACAAAATCAGTGAAGTAAACATGAAATAAACAAAATTGCTTACAAATGTCTGTGTTTCCTAAGAAATAGAGTACCAACATGATTTGACTGTTTTTCAAACAGAAAAGAACAAAAAACATTGTAGGCGAGCTTATTTTCTAGCGAATTCTTTTCAAAAACAATCAACATCGTTTCTTTCCGAATGCATCGATGTCAATCACAGTTTGAATTAAAGATTAACGAAATGAAATTAAATTTTTTGCTCAGATTACCAAATCCTAATTATCTTAGTGATGCTTAGTTTTTGGCTTTTTCTCCAACTATATTTTTCACAACATAAAACGTAGTAAAATATGTTATTTGACTTATTTGTCCATCAGCTTTGAAATTCAATAAATCTCAATTTAAAAAATAGCTTTAAGCCTTTAAAGCATAAAAACACTTTAGCTGTTCCACAACAATGATTTTATAAGTTTTATTTTTAGAAAAAAATAATAATTCTAGCGTTCGAATTCAAAAGTACTAATCTTTAAGTGGGATGTAAATGTAGGAAGTAGATTGAGACTTTTATCTTTGCAATTTAAGTTTATACATTCTGTCAAAATATCAAAGAAATTGATGCGCTTATTGAAAAACAAGGAACGAAAATGACAATATAAACACTGCAAATAATTTACACGTTAAAAGCTATTTAAACGGTTAACGATTTATACATATGACAGGAAGCTTTCACACATAGTGAACATAAAGTTTCGATAAATGCCAGCTTAAAAGCGTCTTACAGCACCCATCATCAAGTGACATTTACTATTGTTATGTCAATCAGCATATATCTTTGTCGAAATTTTCTGTTCGCTTTGTAAAATTAAATCTGCATTTGCCTTTACAAATACTAAAATGGCTTTCAGTAAAATTTAGACCATTTAATTGAGCTGATTTACAAAATAACCATAAATCGATATTTAAAGAAAGTTAGAGATGATGATCCTAGTTTTTTACTTTATTCAAAATTTTTTACAATGTTTGATCTTTTCTAATCGAATGAAAATAAAACAGAAAGCAATTGATGAGATTTTGCTCAATCAATATGAAAATTGCTTATTTATTCGACTTTTGACTTTATAATAGAAAATTTAACAAAATTTAATGATTCGCTTTGTCTATTAAGTTTTAAAATTGCGAGAAACTTTCGAAGACATAAGTGCTTTTCGCCTTTTTTTCAGATTCGTACTTTTGCAGTCGAATGCTAGAATTATTATTAAATATTTTTGAAAAATAAACTTTAAAACGATTTTTGCTAATGTAACCACGAAAACCTCTCAGCGCTTGTCTTTTTAATTTCGCGAACTGTAAATAATTTTGTTCTTTTAGTAGCGTTATTAAAAATTTTTAAATATTTATTAAGATCAATTTATGAAAATATAGAGGGCATAATGCAATTAAAAGTAAATACCAATTGAGAGAATGAAAAAAATAGAGCCGACGCCGAGAAACAACGATCCTAGAAATGAAATGATCAACTCTTTGAACACTTTAGTCCCTCTTCTGTCGCTGTTTCCATTCGCAAACGACGAGTGAGTGGTCACTTCGATGGTGAAAAACCACGCCATAAACAGAAGGCCGGTGATGATGAAAAGTAATGTAAGATGCAGAAATGAGCTCGGCGAAATCGGCGCTTCGTAAGGAACGTAACTTTGCAAAACATTGTTGGTGAGAACCATGTTTCTATCGATTAAATATTGATTTTTCGCTTCACGGCTGCCTAAAAAGGTTTTTTCACGGGGATTCTTTGTACAAAACGCTCAATTCTGTTAGAAATTTCGAATATTCAACTTTATTTATCTATCACTGATTAAAGTAAATAAATTAAGAATTAAGATTTCAATAATTTTTTTATAAATATTTTGAAAATTTGAACAATTTTTTTTTGAAAATAATTTTGATGCTTCAATTTCTATCTCTTTTTTAATTTTCGATATTCATTTTTAGTCACTTAGATCTTTAATTCCTTTCGATTTTAAAACGTAAGCCTTTAAGTGCGAAGACACTCAAAAACGTTCTACTTTGCAAGAATGAGAAGTAACTAAAAGAAACGTAACTAAAGCGAACACTTTTAATCGTAAACATTAACTTCTGGAGAATATTTTTTAAATTCTATAAAAAAATCGACAACAATTTTGCCATTTGTGTGTTTAACTTAATGAAATGGCAAATGAAAAATGACTACCACAAAAGCTTTTAACTGTGAAAAGCTATTCGCTACATTTCTTAGCTTGTTACACTTAATTCGAACTAAGTGCTTAACGAACTAGTAGTTAAATGTGTTTTCTCCAAAGTTTTTTCACTTTCACCATTTTCGGACTCCTTTTTACGATTTTTCTTTAATTTCTCTTTAAAATTGAGCGCAAATCGCAATTCTTCTTTTATTTTTTCGCACAACGAAAGCTGCAAAGCGGGAAAAGTGTAAAAATATTTTTTTTTAAATTTGAAACTCACCTCAGGATCATCCCATTTTCTGCAACAATAAACGAGTTCAACAAACGCGAGAATAATGGCAACAGCGAAGCCAAAAATGAGAACAATGAAAACACCACCGACATTTAAAAGTGACAGTTCTGGACTAGACGGAGGCGAGGTAAGACAAGCCCCACCACCTCGTTTTTCTTTCCACCATTTGTTGTAGAGAAACGCCAACTTTCCGCTCTCTTGTAAAAGCAAAACTCCGCGAGAAAGCGGATTCAGCAATTCCGAATTTTTTTTCATTGCTATCCCGTAGCCTTTGTTGTCAAGCTTGCTGCCGATTTGTGTCAATAAACAATTTCGCTCCACTTTATACTCAATCGCCGCTGCTTCCATGAAGAAAGCGTATTCGCCTCGAAGCACCCTTTCTTCGCCCTCGTCGTTGCTGGCAACCATAACATCGGGATTCGAGTTCATAACCTCGTACATCTTTCTAAAAATCGCATTGTTCGACTTTTTAAAGAAGCCGAAAGTAGATCCACCCCCGATGCAACCGTATTTAATTTTTCCGTTTTCATAAAGTCCGGCAGCGTCTTGAAAAGGATAGAATGGAATCTCGACGGTCAGAAAAGCGGCCAAATTAGCTGTGTACGAAGAAATCAATATGAGCGTAAAAAAGTACCAAAAGCCAGTGATCCATCGTGTTGACATCGCTCTGTTAAAAGACGATGAGCATGAAAAACAAATGAATGAGACACTTGCCTCGGCGCGAGATCACAACCTTGCTGCAAGATTGAAGCGACCACAAACCAGGCGCTGTTACGCACGTTGTACTGATTTTCAACGATACTATCTTCTTGACGACAAGGGTTAGGATTTGTCCACTCATAAGGTGAAATTCGTCCGAGAATATGTTTGCAGAAGGTAAATAAAATCGTTGTTGCCACGACACAGCCCCACACGCGAGCTGAAAATGGATCTAAGAAAGCATCGAAAGCAAATTCAGAATTTGCTGGTTTTCTGAACAAAATTCCAATGCCAGTATTCATAAATGGGTGAGTGAAATCAACCAATTTTTCTCTTTCTTTAGTTATAGTGAAATCAACGATCCCGAAATCAGCAGTTCCGTCCATTATGTCACCCATTATTCCAACCCATTTTTTCAACGTTTCATTAAATGCTCCTGATTTTCTAAACTTGCTCAACCGAATCGTAAACTCGAAGCCGAGTATTTTTGATAGTTCCTTGATTATGTCGATGCAATAGCCCTCGTATCTATCGTTGCCTATCAAAGGCTTTGAGCTGTTTACCAGCATTACGTAAGGGTCGTTGAGAATGGTCGAAACGATAAGCTTTTTGCCCTGAAGAATGTTTGTTACATCAATTTTTTCGCTTAAATTGCCATAAATGTCGCCAATCTTAAGACCTGCGTTGTTCTCATCTGACCATTTTCCGCAATTTCTAAGGCCGTTCTCATCAAGCTTCTGAAGATGAAGCGTGAACAACGATCGATATCTTTGTTGGGAAAAATGAATTCTTCCGGTTATTCCCGAACTCTGTGCATAAAAACATATTTTTGAGAAAAATTCGATTCTCAAAGAGTTTGAGTTTGTTAGAGTTCAATTTTTTTTACTTCTGTTGATAGCATCTGATTGATTACAGATGTTCCTTGCTTCCATGGCTTCATATCATTGCAAAAATCGCTATGATTTGTGGCTGGGATTCGATTAATGGGTGTGCTCACGTCAATTGCTTTTATAGCTTTTACGAAATGTTTAACTGAATCGTAAATTAATGCAGTTGAAGTCTGAGATGATAAATTTTGCTTTAATTTCTAACATCTTGTGAACATATTGAGAAATTTACTTTTATTTGAACAGGCGAGGAAATGTTTTCGCCGAAATTTTTCGCATGAAAGTCCCAAGAGTGAAGAAGAGTTAATAACTCTGGACTTGACTTGTGCAATAATGAAAACGATAAAATTGTTGCTTTGCTATATTTAAAATCCTCCAAATCAATAGTGTGTAGATCCTAAGAGAGAAAAAAATTTTTTAATTTTCTCATTTAATTTAATGAATTTTTACCAGCGATGTAATTATGAAATTATACTTTTGCGTCAATATTCCAATTTGTTGTGCCTATAAATGAAAAGATGAATGTGTTACAAAGCACGCATTACTACAAGTGTAACTCACTTCTTTAAGAACTTGATACAAATTCTCTGTTCTAACATCAATTAAGATGTTGTATTCATTCATTCTCATTATCTCCCAAAAAGTATTCCGATAATTTTGTTTATCGCCAAATCTAAACAATTTTACCTTCCAATTCTTGTTCTCTTTGCCAAAACGACCAAATGTTCTGTCGTTGAGAAATTTCGAAGCCATAAGAACATCTGAAAATACACAAAAAAAAGATGTTTCAAGAGAAAAATTAAAATTTGATTATCTACTTCAAAAAGGCTTATCTAACAATGTATCTTAAATCAAATCTGGTTTCTTGTTCAGATTTAATTTGTTTTTCTGTCGAATTTTTTCATTCATTCTTTTTATAAACTAAATTTTTATATCTGCAATAACTAATGAAAGTGTTTTGCTTGAAAACAATTGAATACTTTTATGCAAAAAGGGGACATCGGCTTTCTTTAAATAACTCGAGATTTCTTAAATCAAATTAAATGATTTTAAATTATGTTATTGTGAAGAATAAGTTTTGTCTAAATTGAGGATAACACATCATGAAACAAATATTAATCAAAATAAAAGCTCAAGATTTATTATGCGAAAGCCGATATCCCCTTTTTGTATAAAAGTATTCAATTATCACAATTATGCCAGCGAATCGTCAGGGTTCATGTATACAGAAAAGAAAAATCCACATCTGTTATAAGTGGTGTTTATGAATAGTAACTGTTAAAGATTTTTCTGTGCTTTATTTCTATCCTACGTATATCTTTTTACAACTTCTGATAAATTATTGGTCTTCTTACAAAAAAAAATAAAAAGGCAAATTTACTTCTCGGTAATTTTAGGCATAATTTTCTCATTTTATAAATTTACTCTTTTAGATTCCTCAAAGAGTCGCCGAATGAGATTTTTCGGCGATTTTGTTTTTTTCATATGACAAAATGAAAAGATGGAAGGTTCGTGATCCCTAAGTCGATACAATCGGGACCCGAAGGCAGTTAATTCAATTTGCTACAAGTAAATGGCTTTTTTAATGTGGCTTGCGAAAGCGGGTTTTATCTCATAGAGATTTCCAGTTTATTTTCATTAAAATCGCTAATTTTTAAAAATATTATTCAAAATTTTAAGAAACTTGATTAATTTATTTAAAAAAAAACAATGAGATTCAAACTTTCAAAACTTATTTGATTTAGCAAAAAAATTTATTTTGTTAAATGATACTCGAATCTTATGCAATCAATTTAATTGCCTTACGCAATCAAGTGAAATGTAAATAAAAATTTTGTTCATTTTATTTGCGATCCAATCATTGATCAACACATTCAAAGCGAATTGTTATCAATGTTTGAATATCGACAAACATATCAGTTCATTGAACAATGATGCAATTTAATGAATGCTTCAAATTCCTTAAATTTTTTGAGTGCATTCGAATTCGTAATTATAAAATTTTTTAGCATCAATATCATTTCAATTGTAAGTCAAGTGTAAATCAATTTTTTAAAAGTTAATTTGAAAAAAAGAAGAGCAAAAAATTAAATTTTAAAACATACGACTTTTTAATTTCATTAGGCGCAAGAGCTATGTAAATTTTCGCTACATTTTTTCAAGTGTAAGATTTTCTACTTCGTGCTTGCTTGAATTGAAATGAACTTGTAATCAATGAGAAATTTTTAAATTCTAGAAACGGACTTTCGTAATGATGTGATATAAAAATATAAAAATGCACGCTTTCTCGTTTAAGATAAGAAAAGGGTTGCAATGAAGTTCTTTAGTTTCAAAGTATGTTGTGCTTCAAAATTTAAAGTCTATTTAAATTTAATTTGTTAATTCCGTTTGCGCAGTCGTGGCAATATTTTTATGTATATTATCTAATGAAAATTCAAGTTTTGAATAGAAAATATTGCATATTAATGTGGCCACTACTGTAGAAGTGAAAAGTTTTGTTTTTACTTGTTAGCTCACTTGAAAACTTACCTACGCTATCTTCGTAAGCAATTGCAAATCTTTTCCAATTAAGAGCTGTAATGAGATCAATGAAAGCGTGCGAAAGGATTGAAGGATGAGGATGAAAATTAATTGAATGACGCAAATTATGTAGTTTAAAGTCACGTAGAACTTCAATATGAGGCACTTCAAGTGAATCGCAAATGCTGCGAACGTGCATTGCACTTATATCATTTAAGGGGCCAAAAATTGCCGACGCACCATTTTTTAACATTGAGCACGCTGATGATGATACTTGTTAATTAAATCAAAGAAATATTCATCTACTAACTTTGAAAACCAGAGATAAAACTATCAAAATTATTTATAGCTTCTGTTGTTTCAATCAATTTAGTGGGCGCGATCAACGTCATATCCGAATTGATGCGTTCTACTGCAATTTTTAGCGCCAATTTTTCCTCTTGTTGATTTTCGTTAAATAAAGCACCTGTATGAAAATTTATAAAAAAAAAATAGCGAATTTCAAAATAATTCAAAACAAATTACCTATTCGGATTATTCCAGGCAAACATTTTATAAAGTGCATTGAGCTTAATGCGGCAATTATGAATAAAACGTCAAATTTGCTTTTCATGCTTAATATCAATAGTCAAAACGATACTTTGACTTAATGGCAAAAAAAAAAATGTTAACAGAAATTAAATATTTTTTTTATGATTTTCTACTTGCATAAAGCGATAAAAACTGAGATTTTGATTATATTTGAGCGTTTGTGTCACTGAATTCTAGCGGAAAAAAAATATAAATAGTTAAAAAGCTTGGCACTCTATTCTGCTTACGTATTGCTCTCAAGAAGCGTTTTGCTGCCAATTCTTCTATTTTTAATCTACACAAACGATTCTCTAAGCAATCTGATAGTACAAAAGTGTCAATGTTTGTTTGCGTTCGCAAACTTTTTTTTATGTCGAAACAGTACGAAGACCTTTGCATGAAATTTCACAAGCGTTTGAAAAAAAATCTTTTCAAGCTTTGATTTCACCGAAAGAAATAATTTAGTAAAACGATGAAAAGTGTGGAAAGTTTTCGCCTTATCACTGAAAACAAAATTTTCGCAACGCAAATCAAATTTAGCATAAAAAGCTTTTGAAATTGCGCTATGTTATGATAGATTTTGATCAAAACGAGCGTCTTGACCGTTCAAAAAGATTCTTGTTAACTTTTATAGAGCCTATAATTGTGTTTCAGTTTAATTTCTCTTTAGACAAAATATGCGCTACCTTAGTTTTCGCTCATCATCATTAGAATCTGATTTTTAGAAAAATGAATTTTATCAGTTTTTATTTAAAAGTTCTTTTCGTTTCGTTCCTAAGGGCCATTGTAAATACTCAATATTTTCTCTCGTAATGAATGTTTTCTTAAATATTCACATTTATTAGAAAGACGAGTGAAAGACAGATGGTTTAAGCAAAACCTAATTACCTTTTTATTTGAGCATTAAATGGTAAAAAGTAATTTCATTTAAATACTAATCCAGACAAAATAAAGTTAAAATTGCGCGCAAAATGTTTAAATTTTTTATTCAGAGTTGTACATTTGCTTAATTTGCATTAAAAAAATATTCAGTAAAAATCTATAAAAATATTCAATGAAGAAAACAAATCGGAGAGGATGATGAAAAGAAAATTAAAATTTGATATCATTCGAAAAGTTTTAAAATGAATGCTTTGTATTTAAGCTGAAAAAACGTTAACAAGTGTTTGAATGGGAGTGTGACAAATTCGAAAGGAGACACTCGTCGATCAATTTCAAAAGATTATTGCGTTCAATCATTATCTCGACGAAAGATAGGGGCTAACAAAAATCCGGGGTTTAAGCGTTTGAGAAATGGCGATAAAAATAAAGCTTTTCTGAGGGCCGTAATCATGGTGAAAAGTAGTCATTACCCGCAAATTGATCACATTTAAGCTTATTATTGTGGTCTATTTTCTTGGCGTAATTTTTATTTTGATGGGGCTTTCAGGCACAAGAATGAACGAGTGAATCGATTCGACGTCTGCTGTTACACTTTCCAACTTGTATTTACGAAGAATGTTCGCTGTAGCTGTATGCAGTAGAAGTTCACTGAACCATCGTCCTATGCACTGTCTTGTCCCAAAACCAAATGGCAAAGATGAGTAAGGATTGTGAGTTCTGGAGTGGCGAAACCAGCGTTCAGGTTTAAATTTTAATGGTTCTTCGAAAAATTTTGACACACGCGAGGTAACGTATGAGCAGCAAAAAATCGGAGTCTAGAAATGATTGACAGAAAGTGTAAAATAATTTTGAGAAACGGCAAAGTGAACTTACCCCTGCCGGCACGCGGTATCCTGAGAGAACAACATCTTCCGGCAAAATACGGACTATGCTCGGTATCGTAGAACTCAATCTGAACACTTCCTTTACGCACGCTTTTAAGTACGAGAAACTATTCAGTTTATCAAGCGTTAAACTCTCGCTATCGGACAAAGAGGAGTCAAGCTCCTCTTGCAGTCGCTTTTGAGCAGTGAAATTGTTCGCTAAATTCTGTAGTGTGTATGCCATTGTCGTAGACGTCGTGGTCGTTCCCCCCGCCAAGAAGTCAATGATAGTGGTGCGGACTTCTTTTTCGCTTAGCTTTTTACTCGAAAGAAGCAATTCCAAAACGCTTTCACCATTTCCCTTTTCCATTGCATTCACAATGTATTTTGATGTCAAATTGTATATAGCTTCTTCCGCTCTCACATATTTTTGATACGCTTTAGAAAATTTCGGTGCTATCTTCCAAACGGGAAGACCGTAATACAATTCCTGATACGATTCGAACAATTTTTTTGTCGCCGCAATCAGTTGTTTGCCGTCGATGGATGCTTTTTGCGAGAAGCAATTTAATCTTGAATTAAAGCACAGCATACTCAACGCTTCGATCGATAGCAAATAAGTCTCTTCTTGGACATTGTTCACTACATTGTTCGCATCTCTTATTTTCCACAAATAATCAACAAAGTCTTCGGCGATTTTATTTTGCGGCGGAAAACATTTATCGATGATATGCTTTGAAAAAGCAGAACTGAGCGGTTTTCTCTCAGCGAGCCATTCTTCTCCCTGTAGATTAGATATTCCGACGGTAGGATATTTGTCCGGATTGTGTTTTCGAAAATGGCAAACGAACTCATTCGGAGGGCGTATTGGATACTTTCCTTGGCTTCTGAATACAGTTTCAAAGTCTTTCGGTTCGAAAACCAACACAACCGGCTTTCTCCCTTCAAACTCTTCCTTCACTATTGGCCCGTAACGATGATACTTGTCAATGTTTGCTTCGTGAAATTTGAACAAGTTGTACCTGCCAACTTTGTAGCGAAAGTGAGAAAAGTGATCTTCATTGGTCGCACTTACCGTAGTACTGCCACGAGGTGCCGAAGAGAGGTAGTGAGGGCGCTGGTCCAGGTATTTCATTGAATGGTTTTACTTCACCTTTTTGCAGATTATTTAAACATGTAGATAAAAAAGAATTTACAGTGCGAACACTATTCGATGCATGCCGTAAGTTGAAAGATGCTTTCGAGTGAAACATGATGAAAACTGTTTTAGTGGCAATTAAACTCTGAATGAAACTGAATTCACATCGATGACAGTGAGAGATGGTGCGTTGATATGATATCCCGTGGCGCTAAAGTGAAACTAGAAGGACCGTAAAGACGAAAGCCATTAAAATGAACCTCCTCCGGTAAGTAAAAAAGGTCTTTCTCACGAAACAACCGATTTTTATAACTAGAGTCGAGGAATGAGGCAAATTTTCTATTTCTCGAAACGAGTATTTTTACGAAAAGTGAACAATTGTTACAAACGCTAATCAAAACAATGCTTGAACACCGTTTTTTTTGCGAACGCTTTTCAATTCACATTCACTTCATATGCCTTTTTATAAGTGAAACATTTCGTTAAACGCTGAATTCACTTGATCATTTCGGTTTTATCGTTTGTTTATCTCATCGAAACGAAACGCTTCAAATTATTTACTGTTTTTTGTTAATCACTTTGTACCTTATTACCAAGCAGCGAATATCAAAGTGCCGGTATCTGCCTGCAAAACCATTATTTCTAATTTACTTTTCTGAACGAAAACATTTCTTATTTAGCAAGATACTTGCGCCACATGAGGTTTTTTTTGCTTCGTGTAATAGAGTTTCTTAAACATATGCTAAATTATGTGTCGTAAATCAGTGTATTCGGTATAAGCTAAATCGAAAATTATGAAGAATTTCCGTGAAGAAGTTTCGATAATTTTCATAAAATATCCATTTTTACGTCTACATTTCGATAAGCACTTTTGTAAACAAAAAAAATTTCAATCACCTTATAAACAAACATGCAAAATGAAATGAATGCCACTCGATAATCGTACTACGACTTCCGATCATCATCAATATCAAACTGGCAAAAGTATTTTTTGAAGCGCTTATTTATAAACAATTTTTTTAAAAAAGTTTCAAACACTTTCGGCTTTAAATTTTTTATTATTCACTCAGTTTTATTAACAATTTTCAAAGCCGATCAAAAAAAAAAAACAACAAATAAACATTGAGAGATAATTTTTTCCTTCGAAGTAGATAAGTGAGGGTACTGCTTAGGACAGCTATGACAGTTGTGTTTTACCCGCAATATTTTATAAAAATTTTAAAAAACGGTGAAACCTTAAAGTTTCTCGTTTAATTTTTTAACAACAGCTTTAGTATTTTAAAGTTATTACGCAACGCTGTTCCGGCATCGAAATAGAAGAGTTGACAGCTAAAACTCTTTTCGATCGGCTTATCGGCTTTAAACACAAATTTTTTATCGAAATAATAAAGAAAAATCCCTTCCGAATCGAAGCACCAGTCACACTCATCACCAATCAGAGTTGGGGATTTTAAAGATTAAATGCAATAATTTTTACTCAACAAGACTGAATTTTATCATTTAAAACTGCTGTAGAAGTAATAAGTTTCACCGAGCGACAAAAACTAAATTAAAAAAGTGCGTGAAACGTTAATCAAAAGGGCTTCACGATTTAAAAAATTCAATTTTTTCCTATTAACGTCTACCTTTCTCGCGTTAAAAATAGGTCTCGACTTTTTTTTTACTTTCGAAAATAAATGAAGGAAATGCCAAATAAGCTTCTCTTTGGTTCACCAGTGTTTCAATTATTTAAGCTCTACATTTCTGGAATTCAATCTAATCTCACAGGTATTACATTCATTTCTGTCTACTTTTAACAAAGAATGGCTATAAATTTTTTCATTACTTCTTAAACAGCGCACCTGCTGTTCCATTTTCCTCTTGAATGTCATAAAATATTAAAAAATTATCATCCGCTCAAAAGCTTACTTCGATTAAACCTGATTAATTGATCTCAAATTTATGAGACTTACGTGTGCATTGTTTTTATCGTGACGTTAAAAACGACTGTTAAAAACCCAACTTTAATAAAAATTATAGAAGCGCACTTTAACAATCTACTCTTACTTTTATCTTAGCTCAAAGCTCATTTATATTCATTAGTTGGTTTAATAATATTACATGAGTTTTAATCATATAGAGAAAAGCATAAAATATAATCTCTAGTTAATTCTCGATGGTTATACCCAGGCATTTAAATATGCATACTAAATGATTAAAAGTTTTAAATGATCATGCTAACATTTAGAAAAGTTTACTTACTTGTTATTATTAAAATTACAAAAAAAAGTTGCCTATGTTAAAATCAGCATCGACGTTTAGTCTGCGAAACTTTCACTCAATTAGAATTTATCATGCCAACTCATCTTAATAATGTTAAAACATATTTAAGTCATAATAAAATGAATCAACACTTTCCATATTCAACTCCACTCGAATCCTGATAATGAAATCTCTCCAAACAATTGCGCAAGTAAGCACATAATAGATCTCATTTGGAAAGCAATGTTCATTTTTAGATTGAATTCTTTAACAACAAAATTATCTGACGGTAATTATTTAATTGAATTTTTTTCTGCAGAAATCGTGATAATTAATCATGATTTTTTTCAATGCAAAGAATCCTTTTTAAGTATTTTACGTTCTAAGCGAGTAACACGTTTTTTTTTAATTGAAAATTGAAATCTTAAATAAACAACATTGTTTTGAGGGCAAGATAATTTCTGACCATGAATTTAATCTATAAAATGTTTTTCATTCATGACGCTTTGTAATTCATGAAAAGAATTTGATAATCTTTCAAGAGCATGAAAAAAAAATTGCGTGTTTTAAAAATTTAAATTTGATCATGAATCTCTCTAGCGTATCTAAATAACTGACTTTTATTAGTTAAAAAATGGTATAGACACAAAATTTGTTTGATAGTCGACAATCTCCTGCGCGAGAGAGAAAAAAAGTAGAAAAGTTTAATGTGTGAAAATTTAAAAAAATTTTCTCAATATTAAAGGCTGTCACCTAGAAACCAAAAAAATGAGGCGATGGCACCCTCTCTCCACATTTTTCATTTCAAAACTAAGAACTAAATGTCTGATAGATTATATATAAATGCATTAAAAAAATTATTATACGACTTAAAAAGATTTTTTAAGACGTAATAACAGTTTGATTGCATAAATGCATAGAATCAATAGTTTCACTCTTTAACCGAGTGAATTTTTGAAAAGTCGTACAAAACATTAAATTTGAGATTAGAAAGTGAATTGTTGACATTGATTTAAAAATGATTAAATTAGATACGCATTAAACATTCTAAAAGTGTAAAGTTCTTTGCTTGCGATCAAAAACAATTCTCATTTAAAATTTATTGAAAAGTACAAAGTGTATTTTATAAAACTTTTAATGTTTGAATATCAATAACCTAAATAAGGATGATAAAAACCCGAAATTAACACGAAAGCATTAATTAACAAGGCAATAGCTCAAGAATAGAGAATATAGCAGCTTTTTTGAATTTACAATTATTCTGACATTAACAGCGCGATAGCAAAAATTATGCTAAATTTTGAAAAAGAATGACTTTAGTAAAACATTTTCATTAATTTGAATTCATATGAATTGTTCAGAGTAAGTATTAAGAAACATTTTAAATAAAATTCCACTTTATCTTAATTACAGGTTATTGCATAACTCGATGTTTGATAGGCGTCTTTTCATCATTTTTCTTGTAATTTCGATCTTAAGGATATGTACCATAATGTACTCTCGCGGAAAATACAGCGACTAATAGTTAAGCACCTAGGTATCTTTCCATATTTCATCTTCGTAGATTAGATAGTTTAAACATATACAGGGTGTACCGTATAAAACCGTACGATTTTAATGTATTTTGTGCTAAAATCGTACGGTTTTATACGGTACACCCTGTATAAAGAGTACTCTCTAAACCGTGCACAAGCATTGCTATATTTTGTTTCAGTGTAACTATTTAAATTTTATAAAGTCAGTGTTCTAATACATCCCCGAATGTGTGTTGAGTGCGTCTAAGCGTGACAGTACAAAGGTAAATCTTCACCTTTTAATAAAACTGTGTAAATTATTTGCGATTAAAGTTTTAAAGTTTTATAAAATACACCCTGTATATTTTCAAAGTGTGTTATCCTGATTAATCTATTTTAAAAAGCAAAAAGCTAAAATCCCTCATTCAATAATTCGTCTAAAAATTCCTAAGCTTTATTGAAAAAAATGAAAGCCTCCCAAAAATTATGATAATTTAAGAATCTCTTTTGGGATTTCTAGTACTAAAGAGTATTAAGAAAACATATTTTGAAATAGTCAAATTTAATTTCGATCGTTTTACATTCTGTGATGTCGAAACATATTTTTCAGGCTCAAAATTATTTTGTCTGATAAAAGTTTTGATTATGTTTTAAAGCTTTTTACACTGAGCAATCAAAAGACTCTTCAATAAGTGCTCATATTTCGTCTATTTAAAAAATGACTTAAAAAAGCAAGCCACGAATATAACTTTCTGCCTAGAATAAGTTTAAGAAACAAATATTTTGCTGAATATAATTGCACCAATAATTACTTTTCCAATTTCAAATTAAAGTCATTTGAAGACAAGAAAGTTTTATAACGCGCAGAGAATGTTTAATTAAATCCAATAAAATGCTGCTTTTACACGTAATTGAATCAAATTAAAATCAAAGTTATAATTTACTATGAAAATGATAAATTATTCAAAAGCAAATGATAGAACTTCAATTTCTAACATCAATCTCGATTTCTTCAAAATAGTTTTAAGTCAGAAAATTCTAGGAAAATTTTTTCTTGTTTTATTCATTCGACACTTAGTGTTATAATTAGTAAGTTATCGTTTGGTGTACATTCAAATTAGAAAACTTAAATATTTGTATTTTCGGTCTATTTAGCTTGATTTTTTATTCTTATAATCCTTAAAAAAAAGTTTGTGAAAACGGAATGTCTAAAAGGCTGACAATTGTGAGTTTATTTTTTGATCGCTGAATCCTCAAGCTTTGACTTGTAAAACAAAAAAACTGAATTACATAAATAAACAATGGAAAAAATGAACAAAATACAATAGAATACATAATGTATTGCATCTCGATTTTCAAACTTTTAAACTTTGGTTTAATCAACATTTGGCATTAAAGACTTCCAGAAATAACTTGGGAGGTATGAATATAAATTGGATGTTAAGTATTTTTCAGAGGGACAAATAATGTCAACAACAATATTTATATTTCACATCGAAAGGATATTATTTTTATTCACACGTCACTTCCGAAGACTGACTGCTGACTTGTTTTTCATTTGATTCTATGGAAGGATTAGTAGAGGCATCACTCGATAGGATGGGTGAATCTAATGACGCTTTTTCAGCAATTGTTCCAGATTTAAGTCTGCCGACCAAACACTTAGAGAGCATCGATTCAACATTCACCCACCGATGAACATCATTAAACAAGTCAGTCGCATCTTTGCCCGCACCACGCATCAACTCGTCAACGCCGCCCGGATGATAATCGAGGTACGGCGTGACATTATACACATGACCTTTGATTAGAGCCCAACAGTCATCTACTTTGTTATGTTTGGCGAGTTCTTCGGGAAGTACTTCGTAGAGCTGTCCGTTGGTTCCCGAAAGGTTCTCGGCGGTTGCCGTGAGTTTCATCCAATCTCGAATTGAGTGACCAGGCTTCAGAGCCACTTTGCTTCGCAACGCACGGGTGGCCGAACCCGTGGCGCTGTTAAACACCAGCGGTTTCATCTTCGCCTCTCTAATGGTAAGCGTGTTCTCGGTTCGTTTCGCGGTTGGCGCACTCTGCTTCGGTGCTGTGAACGCGGGATCGTCGTGCTGTTTGCTTCGCTCGTCATCGCATTGTGTGTCCGCGTTCGCTTTCGACTCCTTACCACCCATTCGACAGCCGCATGCAGTCGTTCGCAGGACTCGCGTCTGGCGTTTTTTGCGTTCGCCGTTCGCTCAAAAAATTGACATTTCAAGATTGGAACCCGTCGCGACTCATGCGTGCGGCGCTCATTACGCAACCGGGGGCCGTCGCGACTTGCGATCGCAGCGAACACTTCCGCGTACTGCGCTGCTTTCGCGATCGTTTCGAACGGTGTTTTGTGCCGAAAAGTGAAAAACAGAACGCAAAAAGCGAAAACGAACGGCGAATTCAAGCGTGAATTGGGTTGCCTTTCGTGTCGATCGAACCATGGTTAAACAAACGCAAAGCTCACTCGACAGACATTTGCTCAAATTCAGGCGAACGTCAGAAAAGATGAGTTTTTCCTCAACAGACGAAATCGCTCAAAGTTCTCACCAGCAGCGATACCTAACCACGTCCACCTCTTTCGGACACGTAATCGTAATGATCGCAATGGGCATTTGTCGGCGGATTACGTGCGGCATTGATTTGAAAAAACGCCTGTTGGTATACTTTTGTATAATCGTTTTCGGCGGCATTGTGTCCGATTTCGCTCCGCCGATTATTCGTGCGTTTATGCCTTTGAAAGTGTCTAAACATAATTTTTTTAATCAATGGTTCGTGAAAATTGGTTGGCTGTGGACGCTCGTGCTTTTGACACCATTTCTTGTGATGATTTCTGACATATTGCGTCTCACTCGAAACGAGGAGCAGCAAAACGAAATTGAAGCTAAATTTTTGGTGAATTCGAAAGGCATTCCCAGTCTTTCGCAATCTGTCGACGTTCAAACAAAGCCGCGCACTGTTTTAGAATTAGTCAAGCAAAATGCGAAGAGCGAATATTTCGTTCGCATTGCAATCAATACTTTTGTATGGTGGTTCATAACTAACTTTTTCGAATGGTACGATAGTTATTCAGCTTCTTGTTCAATAGCTGCTCACAAGAATCGAGAAGTTTGCGTCCGTTCAGGAGGTAAATGGGCAGGCTTTGATATTAGCGGCCACACGTTTCTTCTTTTATTCTCAAATTTGATCATTTTGGAAGAATGTGTTGCAATGGTCGGCTGGGAGTCTTTCGGTGATCAATTAAATGCGAAACAGCAGCACTATCAAAAAATATATCGTGAAAATTATCAGCAGCACATTATGTTCTCTCGATATATTATTCCCATAAGAATATTGTTTATTTTACTGACTCTTCTTTCTATATTATGGGACTTCATGTTGGTACAAACTGCATTATTCTACCATACGATGATTCAAAAATTCATCGCTTTTTTGTTCGCACTATCTCTTTGGTTTTTATTGTACAAATTAATTTACAAATACTTAAATGTTGCTGTCCCTCATTTGAACTCTCGCCAATGATCAGTTGACAAAAATAGACAAATTTTAGCAATCTATTAATTTTTTGTAATCTAAAAATACAATACAATTAAGCGAAACCAAACCAGTTAAAATGTGTTATTGAAACGACAAAAAAGTTCAAACTTATTAAATGACATTTTCAGAGTCTCAATTTTAAATTTCGAAGTTAATTGTATAATTTTGAACGTAAACGATTGCCAACAAGCATGTTGCATTTCGCCGACTTATATTTTTGTGTATACTAGCTTTTATTTTAGAGAAATAAACCCAATAAAAAAGTTTTTGGCACTTGAGGTTATAGTTTTTTAATATCGGTATTTGAAAGAAAAAGTAATTGTGACGAAACATTTTATTTTACAGTTTGAAGTTAAGTAAAAGTAAATACCGGCAAGCTGAAAAATCAGTTTCCTAATTGAATACTTTTATTACAAAAAGTTTTAACCAACAATGCCGAACAATTATTTATTATCCTTAGGTAAACCCTTTTGAATAATCTAAATAATGATCTGTATTTGTCGCGTTCATCGAATCTAAAGAATATTTTTTTCTCAATGTTAATGCTTTGTTTCCTTAACGAAAAGTGAATAAGCCTTTGCTAAGAAGATGCTTGCTGCTGCTTAAAAATGAATTCCATTTCAAACTAACAAAATTGAACTGTTGTATGCTCTTTGAATCGAAATGGATTTTCGTGATCACAGAAGTCGGATATAAGGCATAAGAAACAAGCATTAAATTGTCTTATAGAGAGCAAATCCGCTTAGATTTTGCTCGTACAGAATATCAATCTCAATTATTTTATGTGCACTTTCGGATTAAGAAAATTTGTAAGAATTTTGACAAAAAAATTGCTTATTTAATCCATATACATTACATTGAAATAAACCAGTTTTGATTGGAGAAAGACGAGTAACTTTTGGCTGCCACTATACATCCTGATCATTTTAAAATACAGGGTGTTACTTTCGAGACGCTAAAGAGATTAACTCAAATAACTTTTTAACACTTGTATATAAAAATTTGAAAATTCATAAATTAATAAAATAACCTTTAAAGAATGGAGAAAAATTATTTAGAATTTTATAAATAAAATTCAACGGCACTGATGTTGATTCTTTCTAAGAAAGGAATCCATTTAAGTTCTTTGAATTGTCGCGAATTTCCCGACAACTCATATATGAAGGATAATCTTATCTGTTTTCTTGATAATAATTTAGTATTTATAACCGAGATGTGCGCTACTAAAGTCAGTCGGCGGTTTTCAGTCGAGAGACGCACTTCAGTTGCGCTCAGAAAACGACTCATTTTAAACACATTTTATTTTAGTTTAGTTTTTGAGCTCTGCTCTTAAAAGTTCCTCTTAATGTTCGCGATTCTTTTATTTCTTTAATATTTGTATTCAATTATTATTTTCAATAAACCTTCATTATCCGAATAGCGCCTAAGTCTTTCAACGGTACCTTGTTCGCAAACGCCTACGGGTTGATCTGTAAGCGCCACAGAATAAAATTGACGACGAGCTTTTCTTATGCGATTTTGTAATAATTTTTGCTGATTTCTTATAAAGAATGTTTAAAGTTTGAAGCAATGAATTATTTGTGAAACCCCAGTTTACGTTGCAGTAATCAAAAGGTAGCAATACCAATGATTTAAATAATAAAGATAAAACTTATTTATTCAAATTTCAGCAGAATGAATGTAAATAGTTGGGAAAAACATTTTTGCCATTCGATTTAGCGTTTTTACAACTGATTGTAAAATAATTTTCATTAGATTTGGCGAGTGGCACCTGAAATGCTTCTCTTGTAAGTGTAATTTCAGTTTGTTCTTCGGTCAGTCCGTAATGCCTGTAGCTCAAATTCTACTAGCTACAAATTCTACCAAATGGTAGACCAATGGTATACTAATTCATGACATTTGGTATACCATATCAGGAGTAAGAAAATCAGATAAATCGTTCTTCCTAGTGCGAGAGGCCTTATTAAGCCTGAGTTATGTTGTCATAATTGTTCCTACTTATTTGACATTAAATTTTTATTAAAAAGAATCCAATTTTTGAGTATTTTAATGAAAAGGTGACTTTAAAATGTCTATGTTTTCCTTTAAGTGTAAATTTAATTTAATTTGATTAAATCATTGAATGTCATTAAATTTGTTGTTGTGCGGAATATTTTAAGTCTGAACTCGATTTACTCTTACAAGCGCGACAATGCAAACATTAATCTTTTTTATTAAAATTATGTATTTACAATTTGAGACTCAATCTGTGATTTTCGGTAAAAATATAAACAAATTAAGAAAATTGTTAATTAATACGCACTTAAATTGCTGCGAGACGACATTGAAATTGAACAGATAACTAAAGTTGACTTTTCTGACATCGAGTAAGGACAACAACAGCAACTATAAATTTTTTAAGTTGCTTCATTAAAATCGAGAGCAACTGGTGGCTTGCTCATATCGAAGAAACCTTGTATACCAACATTCTCGTGAACGGGTACTTCCATACCGTTAGGCACATAGGTTGAACCTAGAAAACATTTTGAACAGCGACGTTTTAAAACTGGCCTTTGACGAGAAGCCCGACATTTCATTGCGAACATCAATTCTTCTGTCATTTCTGAACAAAATGATTGCTAAATGGAAAGCAATGCATCAGAGAATGAAATCGGAGAAGACCGATCTGAGACACAATTATCTGTGTCGAAAAAGTTTCATCATAATGGCTAATGGTACAAACCCTCGAAGATTTTGATGTTTTTCTCGATTTCCAAAAGAATTCGAATACGGCAGTTAATACAGCGAAAGCGAGACCGCATAAGAGAACCACAAATACCCCGCCGATATTATCGAGCCCCAAAGCACTCGCTTTGCCATCTTTGTTCTTCATCTCGTCTCTGATGCAGGTTAATCCCGGCGATTTCCACCATTTGTCATAAAACATTTGAATGACGCCTTTTTCTTGCAGATCCAATATTGTAAGCGAAACACGATCTCTCCACGGAGAGCCTGCAACAAAAGGAATGAATTACCTTTCGAAGCGAAAACTATCTCTAAGTAATGTGTAATCGATTTTTTTGCTATTATTCTGCTATATTCAGCCTCAAAGCTCTGCGAAAAATGTTTTCGAATAGAGTTCGAAACAAGGCTTTGCTTTCTCACATTAGATGCAAAGAAAATGTGACCAGCGAAGAGAGCGCAGTGTTTCTCAAATAACACCACTTAAAGCCACAACTGTTCTAAACGCTTTGCATTTGGCATCGACGATTATCTTAAAATTGTTTTCAATCTAACAATAAGATTCGTCGAGTAAAATTATGCGGAGCACTGTTGTGAAAAGAAAAGCGAATTCTCATTTTGCTTCTCTGCTTTTTCGCTTTCTCTTTTCTCTCCTCCATTTTTCTCAAAAGATCTGTAAATGAAGTGAAAAGTCGACAAATTTTTTCGCTGAATCTAGTGTTTCGAATAGAAGAAACAAATAAAAACAACACAAATTAGATTACAAGTTTAACGCAATTTTCTGAATTGACTGAATTTTAGGTCAAACGAATGTTGTGATTTTAAGCGCAACTTTTTTTCTAACAATTCGCTATGAAATATGAGATTTTTCGGTAAAAGTTCAGTATACTGGACAAGGTATAAGCGGGGTACCCACTCATGTGATATGTACTACCGATTCAAAATAAAATATTTCGATAATCGAAAAGTGAGCTCTACTGCAAAGCACATGATGAATTAAGCGTCTCGTTAAAGTTGCTTTACAATCAAGCTGACTTTCGATAATCGAAACATTTTTTTGAAACTGTAGTACAGTTTCGAAAAGAATGTTTGTACCGAATCGATCGTTTAATATCTTATCAATCTGAAACTCATCAGTTTTGACCTGGGTTCGTGACAAAATTAAAAGCATTTAAAAGTAAAATCAAGCAAAGTGATCAATTTTGTTTAAACAAACAGCTTTCAGTATATTCGAGTGAAGGTGAATAGTAAAATGTGTATTGAAGTAAGTGAAGAGCTTTTCAATTTTTTTTTCATGTGCTGATTTTATAAAAAGTTAATTAATTTGCTTTTGTGTTAGAACAAAAAGAAGTTAGAAAGAATTCTTAAATAAATAATCTTTAAAAATGTTGGAAGCAAAATAAACACTTCAACATTATTCTAACTTTGATTCTTTGGAAAAGTAGTGAGCAACCTTATAGCAACAGATTCATTATTGTTTCAGAAAGTGTATTGTTGCTATGCGTGTTGTTTGCTCGCGGTTAGAACGGTGATCAACAAATTGAACAGTTTTCATGCTTTCTTATCACATTTAAAAGCAATTGTAAGCAGTTGAATTTCAACGCAAAGTGAAATGTTCATTTTGCTTATGAAATCACGAATATTTTTTCAAAACTCATTTTACGAATGTGGGATTAACGTGCGCAAATAAGTGATTTAAGTGTGGCTTGTTTTGTTTTGCAAGAATAGTTCACGAGATATCGTTTGTTAATTAAACGACGGTTCTGAGCAATCATCAAGCCTTTTCATTCAATCTCATTGTTTTTTGATTTCATCAATGGTAAGTTAAGAAATAATTTGCATTTTTAACACGCATCGCTTTTAATGTCGTTTAAAAAACTGATTTGCTTCGCTTTTTCGCCGTATCGCCGATGGACTCTACTCGTTGAGTAGGTTCAGAATTAATTTAGATCATATGGGTGGGTACCCCGCTTATACTTTGGCCGGCATACTAAAGTTTTACCGATTTTTCAAAATTTTCCTCTTTAATCGTGAACATGAGCGAAAGATGCTCTATGAAAATTAGTTTTTGCAATCTTAAGCTCAATTTAAACAACGCAAAAATGCAATGTTTGCAATTTTTGTTGGTAATAATAAAGAAATCAGAACAAGAAAAGAAATGCAGTTTACAAAGCAAATAATTGTCAATTCAATGTCATCTTGGTGCGTCGCGTTTCACAAATGAGCTTACACTTTTGAGACACGATAAGCCTTTGCCTAGCCCTATGGAACTTATTTGCGGAGAAGTGTTGAAAGCAGCGAAAGTGTATTTTTGTGCTAACAACGCTGATCACACGGCAAAATGCTTGAGGAAAGCTTTTCGTTTTTTTGTTTCATAAAGAGTAAAAAGTGAGCCAACTGTTTAGCTTGATAACTTTGCGCTTGAACAGCTTCAATAGCTTTTACTCGTAATAATGATCAGACTATTCGCAATGCACTTTCTTTTACAATTCTGAGTTAATAAATACCCGAAAAATGTTTCATGTTAAAATACGAAATATCTTGAATTTCTAATTTTAATGTGAAAAATGAAAAACGCTTTCAATACGAGACAAAGTAAAATAATGGCTTCATAGTTTAATTGTTCGCAAAGTGTTATTTAATGATGATTAATGTTAATTATACAAGTTTGTTCGAAAAAAAAGCTTCATATACGTGAAGCATATTTCTCTGTGAAGAGAAACTTTTTTGTCCAATATGAGCACTGAAAATCTAATATAAATGTTCCGAGATAGAAACAAGAGGTTCTTATCGTTATAATTAAAAGTTTCATATGAAGCTCAAACTTTTGTAACTTCTAGACAGACATTTTCTGATTAGATATAATCAAATCTTATTTTTCACATTTCAAACTGATGTAAATTTGACGAATATTTCCATTGGAATTATAAAGTTTTACCCACTTAATACAATCGAATAGTTTTAAAGCTGAAATTTTAAATTTGATTTTTGATTTCTTCACTTATTCATTTAGAAAGATTTTTAACTTACTCAAAGCAACTTAAAATAAAAATTTTAAACAATTTATATTGAATAAAAGTGCCAGAATTAAGATAATTTATGAGCAAATAGAGTAAAAATGATTGAAACTTTCCTGTCATTTTTCATTTTGTAGATCACATTTATGTCACAATGTTAAGAGCAGAGCTTGTTCGACTTACCCATCGGAGTGGCGATGCCGTAACCTTTCGAGTCGAGAAGGCCTCCTACTTGCGTGAGATTGCAATCTCTTTGAACCATATAATCTAACATAGTTGATTCCATTAAAAACGCATAATCTCCGTGTAAGACTCTTTTGACGCCTTCGTCGTACGTTTTAACGAAAACATGAGGATTGTGCTCCATATAGCGCCACATTTTTTGGTATGTCGGTATTTTCGAATCCTGAGCATTGAGAAACTCAATTTTATTATTCGATTCAAAAAAATTTTTTTTCGGCTCAGGGAAAATCGAGACCCGCATTAAGCTATTTGAAAGACGTGTGATTATAGAAAAGGTGTTTAATTTTCGAACGAATCTAAGTTATTCGGGCGGCATCACTTTTTTTCCAGTGCTCAAAGAAAAGATAGAAATAACTGTTGAATTCTTCATAAGATTTCACCATAAGAGGCATTCATTTATTACAAATTTTCGCTATAAGTCGGATGTCTTTTCATTTTATTGAAAGAAAAAATTTTTTGCGAGCATTAAAATAGATCAAAAGAAGTAGAACTCGACTTAAGACGTGAAATTGATAGTAGTCTTATTGTAATTAATTTCTGTTTGTCGCACAAATGAATATTGATCGAAGTCATTCGCGAAAGCGAATCAATTTTTTTTTCCGGAGAGAGAGAGAGAGAGAGAGTGAGAAATGCTTTTTTACTATCAAAAAAGAAAAGAAGAATAGTGTTTTGTAAATGATTGGAATTCGTCAGTTTCACTCAAATTTGAATTCTGCTTCACTGCGATCGATAAGTTTGAGGAACCAAAAACGAGTTGATTCCACTGCGCTCAGAGAAAAAAAATGTGCATTGATTTGCGATAAACTATTTTGCAATTCATATTTCCTTCTCTTCTCTTTGCTTCTTCTTTTTAAATTACCATTTTTACAACCGTTTCAATAGCCATTTACACAATATACATTCTATTTGAAAAGAGATGCGATAAATTAAACATTAAAATCAATTTCAAGTGTAAACTTTACGAGAAAAACTTCGAAAAATATATTTTTTTCATGAAGAAGTTTTCAACTAAAATTTTTCTTACTCGCCAATTTATGAAATTTATTTTGCTTTTTTTATGTTCGCTTAGAATCAATACAAAACGCAAAGTGCAGAGTTTCGCTTCGAAGTGAATGAAAAGTTGTATTTATGGCAAAAGATGGATGAAATGTACATTTTGTATACATTCGTGGAGAACGGTCTGCTGTTAAATGTGCTATAAAATGTATGCTTTCATTTGACGACAGTTTCGACCACTTCGTCGAGAAGAGCGAAAACGCTGCTCGATTTTAACGCGTAAAATTTATGAAGTCAAAGCGAAACATAAATTCACATTGTTTAGCTTCGATTTTGCACAAATCACTGACAACGAATTGTATGGGTACAGCTTTGTTGTTTTGCTGCTATATTTTTGGTCGAAATGAAACGTCGAAGTTTCTGTTCGAACCGTTTTTCGGTCATGACAAATGTTCTCAAAGTTTTTTCTCTTTTTACAAAATACAAATCGCAATAACAATGCGATTGCAACAAGTCGTAGAGGCAATGAATTACACAACAAAAATTTTCTGACATCTCAAATTTGGTTTCATGCTCTCCAATTGATTTCTCATATTGATTTCGCTTTGTCTTTTCAAACTGAATAACAATGAAATTTTGTCCGCTTTGTAAGTAGAACAATTATTTTCACTATTTTAAATGAGAAATAATATAATCCATCTATAGAGTTATACAAGATTGCTTCAACATATTCTAACTTTGAAGAGAAATTTATTTAATTTTAACTGAAAATTTTACCAGATTTCAAAAGTGAATAAGCATAAGTTTAATTAAAAGTTAATCATTTTTGCTATCAGTTTGATGATATATTTGCCGATTATGTCAGTTATATGCCGAATTTCACTTTTTTATGAGACTTATAACAAAGTCATTCATTTTGAAGAATTCTTTATGAAAGACAATTCATATCATGTTGAATTCATTATCAGAATTAAAAGATCAATAGCTATAATTACAATGTGATCAACCAAAGCTAAAAAACTAGCTTAAACGTTTGAAAAACTTTATCCTCATCTTTTATGTAGCAAGAAACTTAGAGCTTAGCGAAAGTTTTGGTCGAAATGGAGATACCGGTGCCTCCTCAGAATTTTTTCAAATGTACCTTATAAGGTATTCCAAATCGTAGAGTTCAGTGTTTTGATGTCTAAAACTTCAATTTTATATTTAAAATAGTATTTTGACCAGATTAGGTCAAAAACTTTATTTTTGAAATTTCAACTTTGGCCTTTAACTCGAGATTGGTGCATTTCCGACATCTAAAACTTTCAAAATGAACTCTACGGGTCGGAATACCTTTTACAAGGTACACTTGAAACAATTCTGAGGTGGGCGCCAGCATCTCCACTTCGACTAAAGTTGTAAATCAAACAAAATTTTAATCAATTTTGTTATGGTTTTCAAACAATAAAATATTTCAAAATAAATAGTTTGTCTCGATCTAACTACACCATGATTATTAACTTAAATGCTCATACAATGTTATTTCTAAAAAGCGATTAAAATAAAAATTTTGATCATTCTGTTAGATGAAGTTAGCTAAAAGTTAGTTAGCTAGCGAAAATGTATGATCTTATTTTTTTACAAACTGTTCACTTATTCAAATCGATTAAGACTAATTTTTGAGTCTTCGAACAAAAAATCAAGTTGCAGATGTTATTTTAAGAGAAATGCAGAGTTTAGTGAAAAGTTTATAGAAATAAGAAAACAGCGAGACAAGATATTGAATCTGATATTTAACTTTCATATTTTAAACACGTCGCCGAATTTTTAAACAGCTAATTTCTTCTCTTACATTCACACAGATGCAGTGACAGCTCTTCGAGACATAGTTTTTCAGCATGAAAAAATCAAAATATAAGCAACGATATCAACTCTAGACAAGAAAGTTTTGTGTATTTTGAATTTGCATTTTATTAAAAGATGTTAAAATGTTCTTTTCTTGCTTTCAAATTTCTTGATTTAGGCGAATCTTTTAAATTTATTACTTCTAACTCAGTGTTTTCATTTTGAATTGTTTATTTTGAAATTTAACCGAAATTCATGGAAATATTCCAAAAACATTTTTGGTTAGCATTTATCAATGTGTTTAGAGTGTAAAAGTGAAAGCAATATGGGAAATGTGAAGGTAAAAAAGATCGCACATACCCTGAAAAATGTCATTGTCGAGCCGCCTTCGAGCGTGCCATACGAGATTTTATTTTGAGCCGCGAGATCTTCAACATTTTCAATGGGCGTAATCATTCTCTCGACGGTCAAAAACGCGGCGAGATTAGCGGTATAGGAAGAGATCAAAATCAAGGTAAAGAACCACCATATAGCGCCAATTATGCGAGTGGACACCGCTCTTGGATTTAAATCACAACCTTGCTTCATCAAGGTAACAACTGTAAACCAAAAACTATCGGCGAGACTAAATTGATTCTCTACAATATCTGAGTCGCGAACGCACGGATGCGGATTCGTCCACTCGTAAGGGCTGAAGCGAGCGACGATGAACAAAGTGCAGCTGACGAGGCCGTATGCGGCTAGCACATAAAGCCAAATGTCAACCGCAAGTGGACTCATGAACGAAAACAGTCTCGTCGGCATGTGTGTAGGTATTTTGAACAAAATTCCAATGCCCAAGTTCATGAAAGGCTTTGTGAAATCGATTACACTTTCACGATTGTATGTTATTGTCATGGGTGCCACGGCGAGATCTGCATGCTGAAAAAAGGAAGAAAAATGTGTTCGCATTGTCTCGATTGCTGCAATTAACAAATGTCAAGTTCAGTGATAAGCTCGCTGTCCTCTAATAAAATGATGAGCTCCGCTCTTCAAATACCCCACTTAACATAAAATGCATTCTGCGTGCAATTCGGAAACTTTTCCCTTGCTCTTTGCTCGCTCAGTGAATAAGTAAAAAAGTGCTTTCTACGAATGAGATGAAATATTTGCGCTTTGTAAACAAAACAAGAAGTGTGACCGTCAAGCACAAGTACTAAAACCTCGTAAATCCAAATCAAAATTGCATAGGAAAACGGATCGGTTGTAAAAAAGTTGTATTCTCACCTTGTCGATCAATTCCCTCACGAGACCATTCCATTCCTTTGTGTCCACATCTTCAGCACCAAATTTTCCGTCAGGAACTAAGTAAAGCTCGTAATGAAAATCGAGTGCCTTTGCAATACTTTGAAGCAAATCAATGCAGAAACCCTCAAAGCGGTCGTTTCCAGTTAGATTTCCATCTTTCTTCTCCATAACGTAAGGCATTACCTGCTCAAAGCAAATAACTGCCTCAATACGATGTCAGATAAAGTATAAGCAGAATCTTTTCACGCTTCTTTCCAGCGTTTTCTATCTAATGATCACTTTCACAATGATCGCTGTTCACATTTAAGAAAATTAAGCAGTTTATTTGATTTCATTATGGGAGCTATTTAACGGCTTTGTGCTATCTCTAGTTTTCAAAATTCGACGATTTTACCTCAATAGTAGTCACTCTGAGCGTAATATTAGTCGCGCCGAATTCGTGAAAAGCGGCTGAGTTGGTAACGTTTAGGCCACCGCTGCTCGTCCACTCACCAACCTGAAACAAATTAAATCGCGCAATCACCAACAATTCGAATCATTTGATTTACAATCATCGCAATAGAACAAAGAAACAAACAAAAAATTCAGCTTTGAACTAGTTCCGGTGATTATGAAGCGCTGATTAAGTAATTTTATGAACGAAAGGAAAGAATAATGAAGACAATTTGATGTTGGCCGCGAAACAAAAAAGTTCAACAAAATCTCATTAAGCAGAGTTTCGCTTCAACTCGAAGCATAATAAGCATTGTTATAGAATGGTCGTAGACCACTGGTGTAATATCTTAATTAAAGCGTTAGTGGCAATTTCACGCTTTTGTGGTAAAATTATAAAAGGTAAAAGTGTCAAAATTAGACTTTCATTGAGGTGATCAGAGACGAATTCATATTTTTGTCTAATTATTCGAAATGAAATTAATGTTCTTAATCTTCAACTGCTTTTCCCAGCATTTCATTTTACGCAATCTGACTTCAAAATTAAATAAATTAAACAATTAGAAACATTTTAAATGCTTAATACAAATTGGTTTGGCTTATAGAAAATTTATCAAATCGTTTACAATGATTTCCAAACTTTAAGCGAAGAGAAAAAATTAAACGATTACCTTATCCAAATCATGTTGCCTGAGTTTGAGTAAGTCAAATTTGATTGTTGAACGCGTTCCTTCTTTGAATTGAATTTCGCCCGTTATGCCATGAAATACAACCTAACAACGAGATGAATTTTGAAATGTAAGCAAAAGTTTCGCTCATTAGCAGACATTTGCTGAGATACGTTAAACAATTTTATTATTGCGACAATGGTTTGAGTTTTGAGAATAAATGATGTAAAATGCAAAATGAAATTAGACGAAAGAGAATCGAAGATGATCAATCTTAATTCAAAAATAATTGCTCGAAAAAGCTTTTACTCGAAACAATAAATGAAAATGTTTTTTCTTGCGCAAAAGTTTTTCGAAAGAAGAAGAACAAAAGTTATCGCAAAATGTATTTTACCGTCGACCGAATCTGTGAAACGAAATGTGTTTTCTTGCACGAAATCATTTTAAAGTGAATTTTGGTTTGATAAAAATCGTACGCAAGAAAAACTCTTTTCTCAAGCAAAGCAAAGTGTTTACTTTAAACTCGGAGATGTATTCAATAAAGAAAGATTCTAAAGTAAACATTTGTACCAAGTTTTCAAAACTTTTATGAAAATTGTAACTTTTTATGGATGACATTAAATGAAGAAAGTAATGCGAAACAAATAGATTCAAACGCCTTCTTGAGCAAACTTGTATTGTACAGTCTTTGAATTAAAGCCTTGCGATAACACAATAAATAAAACGCTTTTGTATAGACAAGATAACGAAACAATTCGGCGTGACTGCATTGTTAGTTTTGACAGTTGAATTAGAGCTTAAGAAAATGCAAAATTATACGGAAATCTAAAAGCTTCCGAAGGAGTACGAGATTAATGAACACAGCCAATAGTTTATTCTATGAAAAAAACCGCTTCATTGTTATACGAACACGATCTGTCACAATTTATTGTGAAAAATCCTCTGAAAGATTCGCTTACGGAATTAATATAGTTGAACAGTGATGTGCCATCATTCCATGCTATTTCACCATCACACGAGGCATTGCTTGTCCTTAACTGGAATGGGGCGCTGATTTGAAGTGCATGAAGTCCTTTTGCCAATGCATACACTGAATCGAACATAAGTGCAGGTCCTGCCTGAAAAGTTGATAAAATTTTGA
>NCKU01000927.1:0-31478 GCA_003675995.1 Dinothrombium tinctorium | reverse complement strand
AAAAATGTGCATTATTTTGATTTATTTCGAGAAGACTGATTTAATTCAAAAATTCAATAAATTTATAATGAAGATAAAGACAGGAATTCAATTGCAACATTTTTTATTTGAATGTTTTGTAGATCTGAGGTCACTTTTTCCGACCACTTCCATTTTAACTTTTGATTGTTCCTTCTGTTTGCCATCTTTTTAACCACTTTCACACTGTCGCGACAGAAAACCGACACTACGCGAAACATTTACGATTGATTCATTCTTAGCCTTTAATTCAATAATTTTGATTTTTTATCGTATATGAGCACTAATACAAAAACTAAAGCTTTGAAACCATGTTTTTGTGTAAATAAATCAAAATTAAGCATGTCCAGTGTGAAGTTTTATGAAATGCAGTGAAGTATTCTTTAAGCTGTTGGAAACTTTTTTCTGTCAACGGTAGTACAGCTTAATTTCAAATAAAAATTGATTAGTTCGCCTAGCGAAATCTGAATTTATGCATTTAAAGAAGAAAAACTTTTATTTACGCATTTTGTTCCAAACTCGCCTTTTATGTCACATAATAATTTTTTATGTCAATGTGCATTTAAACTAACTTGTAGGTCTAGTGATATGTAGGCGTTCGTGTGCAATTTATGACAGCAACCAAATTTTATAGCCATGCATTCATTCAATTTTGTTTTTACTTTTTAAATCAATTTTTAGCCTTTTTCAAATTCAAACTTTCTGGTTTTGGTTTTCACTCTTCATTCAATAAGCATTAAAAACTAAAATTTTAAAGCACGAATATGAAAATGATTGATGTTGGACACAAAAAATAAATGACCAGTAAAATTCATTTTCTCGTCTCCATCATCTCCCAACGACAAAAGCTAATTTTAGAAAATATTTTCAGAGCGACATCAACATTTTATTCTCCAAGTGTAAAAATTTTTAATCTTGAATATATTGCATAACTTTGAGTAAAACTTCAGGAGTTAGAAAAAACTTTGCTTTTAGCTATTTAATGCAGAAAAACTTTTACTTCTGCATTTTTTGAACGTTTTCGCGCTATATATCCATAATTTTTTTAACATTTGTACTAAAAAATTATATGACTACTGTTGCAAATAAGTTATGTTTTAAAATTCAAGACCGAAAATACTGGAGCAAGAATCTAGAATATTATTATTACAATGCCGCTACTGAAACTATTAATATCTGAGAATAAATGGACATTTCACTTTCACTTTTACACTTTTGTACTTTTCACGCAAATATAATAAAAACCATAAAAATTAATTTTAATACGGACTTAAAGTTTCAATTTTTGTATAATAAAGTTTAAAGTTTAAAAAATATTTTTTCCAATAATTGAAACAATAATTTTCTTAATTTTATTGTTCAAAATGTAGAAAGGATAATTCAGAAAATAAGCATTTGAATGCATCTTTGCTTGGATCTGTTTTGAAGCATTAATTTAAGAGAGTTTAGAGAATAAATGATAGAGGAGAAATAAAAAGGCGCACATTTGCCACGGACGAAAAGCCGGAGTGCGGTGAATCGGATGCATTCGCGCGCGGCGCAATGCAGCGACGCGCCCCGAGAAGCGGCGAACAAAGGAAGCGAGTGAAGAGATGTCGAATGGAGTCAACGTAAGAAACGACATTTTATCGAAAATCAAAAGGTGAGGAAACGGCGGGTTCGCGCCCGAAACGCTCTAAAACCAAGTCTCTTCAAACGCAGCATTCTCAATGAGCACACCTATCGCGAAGCAATGGAGAACTCGTCGCAATACAACAACCGACTGGTGGTCGAACGCCGTTTGAGGCTACCGTTTCTCGACGCACAAACCGGTGTCGCGCAAAGCGACTGTTTTCTTTGGATGCAGAAATGGGAACGAATGCCGGGAAAGTGTGATGGACAGCTGTACACGTATCCCGCGCGCAAATGGCGCAAAAAGCGGCGACAGTATTTAATGACCGACACGTACTTAACGCGAAAGAATCGAGAAAATGAATTCAACGATAGTGAAAGTAATTCAATGTCTAATGAGAATAGCGTTAAAATGGAGTGTTCGGATAGCAATGAAAAGTACTTCGAAACGTCGAGAGATGGTTGGTATCCCGAATACGACGACGGCAGTGATCTGCCCGATGCCGGCGAACTCGACGACCCTGAGTCGGATTACGACGATTACGAGGAGTACTCATCGCGTAAAAGGCGGCGAAAGCGAGACACGCAGAAACGAAAACGAGTAGAGTATTCGGACGCAGAAAAGCCGTATAGTTGCGACATTTGTGGGGCGCGGTACAAAACAAGACCTGGTCTTTCGTATCATTACTCTCACAGTCATCAAAACGACGGCGAAAGGGGCAATAGAGGGCCACCGGGAATGGAAGAGGAAGATATGCCATACACGCCACCTAGGCAGATGCATTCGCAGGGACAGCATCCGCCGCAGCCTCCGCCAGCATCCGCAACACCGGTTTCTGTAGCTCCGCCATCAACTTCAATGCCTCCCATTTCAACATCACAACAACATCTACCACCATCTTCACATAATATACCTCAACATACCTCCTCGAGCTCTGCGATGTCCGCTGCCACACGAGCGTCAGCGGTTGTTGACGATACCGCTGAAGGTAACAACATACCATCATATTTGCTTCCATTTACAGGTTATTCGCAATAGTTCTTTCTCTAATTAAGAAGTTCAATTCAATTCGTAGGTTAATTCTGAAAGACATTCTTGCATTTACAGTGCCACGAACAGCGTCGGACAAACCATTAGCTGCGCCGAGCAGTTATTGTGATTTTTGTCTCGGAGATACAATGGAGAACAAGAAAACCAAATCAGCTGAAGAATTAGTCTCTTGTTCCGATTGCGGTAGATCAGCACATCCTACATGTCTGCAGTTCACTGCAAACATGATTAAGTCCGTGAAAAAGTATCGATGGCAATGTATAGAGTGCAAATCATGCGGACTTTGCGGTACCTCAGACAACGACGTAAGTATTCATTTCAATCTTGGCGCCATTCATTTTTTTTTTTAATTTCCAGGATCAACTTTTATTTTGCGACGACTGTGATCGTGGCTATCATATGTATTGTCTTCACCCACCTCTTTCTGAGCCTCCTGAGGGCTCGTGGAGCTGCCATTTATGTATTGAAGAGTACCACACTCCGAAAAAGTAAAATTTTGATTAAATGCTGTAAACTTTAGTCTCTGTTACTATTTTTATTCGGACTATAATCAAACTAAAACCACAAATTATTATTAATAATTTGTTAGAATATCGAAAACGTTGAATATTTGATGATCCATAGATGAACCACACCCTTTACCCGGACGATTTCTTACAACTTGCGCTTGTTCCACCCAAAGCACTGATTGTTCCTATCGTTTCCTAAAGAAAAAGTTCGCGACATTTCCCATTCACTTTTGAGTAACGCTCGCACTCTCCGGTTTTTCTCTTTGTTCATTTCGCTTTATCCATTTCTTGCTTCATGTCTTCCATCAGCATTCAGAGTGAGAGCATGAATTGCCACTGCTTGTTTTTCGTGCGCTGTAAGTATTTTTTCTCAAGCGTTATTTCTCAAAGCAATTGTCTCACAAGTTTTAGTGCTTAATTTCTGGTATTCATTCTTAAGTGGCTCAAATGTGACAGTTTCGCAAAATGACGCGCAAATTCATTTCTTCGAGAAAGGTTCAAATGGAAGAATCCGTGTTTTTCACTCAAATATGAGTATTAACATTGAACTAAACACTTCTTTTGATTATATGCATGTGAATGATTCGAGCCAAATTCCATTGACCGGTGTTTATCGATATCCACTTCCATTGCCAGCTGATAATATTTCATCGGAGAGAATGGTACCGAACGTATCTTTCCTTTCGGAAGATATAGAAGAATCAGCGACCGAAAGTGAAAATCTTTTTCTTAGTGTTAGAAATTCAACAGTAGCCATAATTGACTCAACTGAATTGAATCAAACGATTACCGATGATATAAATTTTGATATAGATAATGAAGCATCGAAAAATGAAATCGCCGAAAGTATGGCAAAAGATACGAAGAGTAACAAAACCACAGACACCATTCCTTTTATTTCAATGTCAAGTCATAAAGATGTTTCGATAAATTCGTCAAATATTTCAGAAAGTAACTTCGAAAATGAACTCTTATTACAGCCATCCAAACAAAAGCCAAGAATTTGTTTACGCTCTTCAGACTGCCAATTGGATCTTAACGAACGATGTGTGCCAAACGGTTCGCATCGTATTTGCTCTTGTGCTCAACCATTTAGAAAAAATTCCGAAACGAACGTTTGCGAAATAATATCAGGCGTGAAAATAGTAGCGAGGTTCGGTTCGACAGCGTATAAAGCCGATTTGAACAGAGTCAATTCACCAACTTTTATTAAAATGAAAAATTGGGCCGAAAACGCTCTTTGGTCTCTAATTCGACAATCGTCAATACTTTCTGAAGGAATAAGTGAAATCAAAGTGATTGGCTTTTCTAAAGGCAGTCTTTTAGTTCATGCATTGATTTTAATTCACAGTTCGCTGATAAGAAACAGAAAACGGATTAAGAAACTAGATCTCGTATTGGCGACCGAATTTTCTCTTGTGATCGATAATTTTAGCAAACAGCTAGATAACTTTGGCACTCAGGTCAATGCGTCTGATATCACAATCATTGATATCAATACGGACGTTAACCCTTGCGAACTGAACGAACTTAACTATTGCAGTAAAAATGCGATCTGCGTACAAAGCAATGAACATTCTCTAAATTTAGGTTTTCAATGCAAATGCAAAAAAGGATACGCAGACTCGTCGCCGCATCCGAGTTATTTAGGTGAATCATGTAGCGTGGAATGCCCTCAAAGTTATTGTTCAAATGATGGCCATTGTCATGTTGATGATGAAAATGGTCTTTATTGTACATGTCAAGATTGGAACATTGGTCCTAGGTGTCAATATTCAGGTGTAATCGTTTTATCGGCGCTTGCTGTCATTGTTGCGCTTCTTATGTTAATCGTCGGCTGCAGTGTATATGCTTTTTGTGGATGGAGATCACGTAATAATACTTCGCAAAATGCTCAACTAATGGTTGATCCTCAATACGAAGAAGCAGTTCGCAATATGCGCGTAACGATCGATAACCATTACGAGCCTGAAGAGAACCATTTGCGAGAGAAACGAAGGGTGTGCGAAGAAATTGAAGTTACTGAGGCAGACAATAGACAAATCCCTAGCATTCACAATTCATCTCAAAGTTTGCTGAATGTCCCTTCACCTGTAACAGCGACTACTTCAACGATGACAGCCACAAACGTGAATTCATTGATGGCAACGCCGGGTCAATACAGTGTTCTCTCGAAAAGCAGTGGTTATCAAACTCCGCGAGTTCTTCACATACCACCAAAAACAAAAAACAGTCAAACGCAAGTAACTTGGTTTTAATATATATACTTTTAACCAAATGTAAATTTTAATTGTAACCATTAGTTTTGATCGATTTTAATGTAAATAATGTGAATTTAGTTAGGTTCTTCGGAATCAAAATATCTATCCTCTGCATCTCGCTCTTCATATTCGTCCAAATCATTGTTTGTTTCAATAGTGGTATAATCGAAGAATTCAGAATCTTCGCCAGCCAAAAAGCGTTCATACATAATGTTAATAAACTCTTTTCTCAACATTTGTTTCTCGGAATCGCTAATTGTCGGTTGCTCATTGTCCGATTCAAGCTCACTCTCCTCGTCGTCTTCTCTTTCTGAACAACTGGCTTCTTCCTCCTCTCTCTCATTCTGCTTATCCTGCATTTGTATCTTACGTCTCAATCGATTCTTGTCGATTTGATTAATCAAAAAAGCAGTAAATGGCTTTTCAACAGCGAACGATTCGTAGCACGACTCATCGATAGCAAACGCTTTGCGTTCACTTTCGCTTAAATATTTGCCAATCATATCGCGATAAAGACATGGATCTCTGCTTTGCATTTGCTGATCGCTGAAATAATCGTGATTTTCATCCACCAGTTTACGCAGCATTTTGAAACGCGCATTCCGAACATGAATCGAGTTGCGATCGCGATTCGCGCGTTGCAAATGGTACCAATCGATTGCGGTTCGCTGCTGTTGTTCGCGTTGCGGTGACCGCTTCTCGCCGCCGTTCATCGCGACAACCATTGATCGGCAGTGCGTTCGGTGTTTGTGGTTGTTTTGAAAAAAAATCGATAAAAAGAAAAAGAGGAGCAAATCGAGTATAAAGCGAATTCACAAGTGTCTGTCAGCTGTGCGATCGGTGTTCGCAGAGTTCGCGAGACGAGTGCGCCGTCGACGGCAGCGATCGAAGCTCTGTTTTCAAAAGTGTGCTCTGCTCGAATTGCGAATTATACACGATTCTTCACTCGTTTCTCTTTTCAGTTCTCTTTCTCTCTTTTTTCATTTTCTCATTATTTCGCTTCTTTTTGCTCCTTTTTTATTTCGACGCCACTTCTTTGATTCGAGTGCGAAACGCGAGTGACGACCGCACACTGTTTGCTTAGTGGAACGATCGCTACCACTCTCTGTTCGATTCCAACTGCTCGCTGTTGATCACACATTTTCTCGCTGCAAATGAGAAAGGAATGCAAGCGATGGCAGCGAACGCAATATCACAACAGCAGCAGAGACAATGCGAACGCGAGGTGGACAGCGATGGTGTGCTCGATGGTGATCACCACTCGATTGATGCAATCGGTGAACACAGCAGTCATTTGGTTACAGTTACTCACGAATTGAAAGAAGGTAAGAGTTGTTAATTTTTCCTCGTTTACTCTTAAGAATTGCGTGTTTAAATGTTTACGCTCAACTTTCTCTGCTTTGTGTCCGTTATTTATGTTTTTCACCAATCTTATAAGCATTTCACTCATTTCCATTCATTGCATAATCGAACCCTAAAGCACTTGTCTTGTTTTATCAATCATGCATTTTGCAAATTGTTTTCACAATGCTTTCTCTCTCGTTTCGAAATGATTTCTCTGTATTTAACGTTGTGACATTGTGAATTTCAAAGCAGCGCACAGTTTTTCCTCTTTTATCGTTTAGCAAAGTGAGAGTGTGACATCCACTAGCAAAAGAAGTGTGCAATTGGCAGGCGACCGAAATGATGATAGAGTCCTTGAGGCTGTCCTTATTGTGAATCGATATATAACAAACTTTTTGTATAATTATGCTTTACTTCCACGACATGTGTATGTTTTCACCTGTGCTTTGTGTTGCTTCTTCATTCACTTCGAAAATCGAATCCACAAAACCGAAGCCGTACATAAAAAATCAAATAGAACAATTGTCACACTCAACAGCGTTTTTAGGCCGAAGTTGCTTATCCTTTTCTCTCCAGACCCACATTTAGGTTTTGCCTTCTTGAATACCTCAAACGCGAGAAGGTCTGCCTTATCGATTGTTGTATTTGCCATAGCATCAAATGTCACCTCTGTAGTATTGAATTTGTTAACCTTATTCGAAATGAAAACAGTGACGACCTTCGCAGATGTTCTCAATGTTTCACTTGCAGTATTTTTCACATGGGATATATCACTTGGTATTTTGGGTTTTTTTTCATTTTCACTTATCATCCGTATCTTTAGCATTTTCTCTTTGTTGTTGCAATTTTGATGCTTGGTCACAGTCACTATTTTAATTCTGCTAAACGCAAACATTGCTCTGCGCGAAGAAAATTTTTCCATTGATGTGAAAAATGACATTCATATTTTACTTCTCTTTACTTTATTTTACACATTCGCCAAAATCAGGCATTCGTTTCTCGATTTTACTTCCGCCAGGTGTTTGCATCAATCCACAGACTTACTTTGTTCTCTCTTTGACGCTATGCTCTCATTTTAACTGTAAATATTTTGCAGTGCTCACGAAAATTAAACTCTTCATTTTCAACTTCAGTTTTTCTTTTTGTTTCGTTGATTTCTATTTTCTAGAAAGTGAAAGTTGCTATGAAACGTAAAAGGCAATCTAAAATCTTAGCAGGAGAAAACCTTTTCTTCGCCTACAACTTAAACTCATTTATAAAAACAATATTCTTTTTATTATTTCTCTAACGTAGGATGTTTTTCTCAATCAAATTGCTTCTGTTGGCGATCATTAAGACATGTTTAAAGTGAGAAGAAGGGGCCCGTAAATCGTTAACTACAATTAAATGCTTTCAAACTCTCTGTACGTGTTACGTTTTGCACGACTAAATCGTGTGCGAATTCAAGCTGTACACATTATGATGCGCTTTGCTGTTTGCCGCTTGACCTCACTTTCAATCCTTTGAAATCCTGAATGGAGCTCTTCATTAGCTATGTCACCCATACTTTCGTTGAATTAATGAATTTAGGAAATTATGACGCTCATTAAGAATAATCCGAGCAATTAATTTGAACATTAATCACGTATATTGTAAAACTTATCCTCCTCTTATTTTGAAAGACAATTGTCTTCGTTTCTCTTAGTAACACAGAATAAATGAATTTTTCCAACTAATTATCACGATTATTTAATCATAGCACTTATGAATTGGTGATTGTTGATACAGCGAGACAATGCATACAAAATGTGCAGTCAGACACGATTCGATCTAAACTAGCCTTGATATCGTTTTTATTTTACTGAATGCAAGTGTAGACATATGTTTTTCTCTTGTTTTTTTAGAATTGTATCGATTTAAACGATTTAAACGTCACTTAGCGATTGGGTAATCGAAGCATTAACCTAGAAAACGGTGATTTCTAAGAAATTTTCATTACGAAACTTAACTTGTTGATGTTTTCTCAAGAACCTTTGAAAACAACTTTACTCAATATTGCACATATTGCAGTAGTTGGTCAAATTCTTGAAAGCAAGAGAAAAAACTTGATTGTTTCGTTTTCAATAAATCATAATCTGCTTGCTGCTTCTTGAATGGACGCAATCGATAATTAAAAAAAACAGCTTCGATTCGAAAAGGGCGAGGTCAAGGAGAGTCTTTGACCCTTATTTCTGTTTATAACTGTATCGCGGTGTCTGTATTCGGTTTAAATGAAATAACGTTTTCGCAATCGTTTTATTGCGAATAGTGCATACAACTTTTGTTCGAAGCATTGTCTGCATTCATATTTTGCATTCACTACATTCTCTCATTTTCGTTTTGGCAGCGGAGAGTGAAGCAGAGAACGCTTTTTAAAATGCATTTCAAGTGTTATACAATTCAAATAAATTGGAACTTGTTCATTGTTTAATTATATATACTTTTGAACGCAGTTAATTACTGTAGAATTGATAAAAAACGCTCAAGAAAATCGTAATAATAGACTGAATTAAATTAAAAAGCAGCAGCAATGCTCGTGTTTAATCGCAATTTCATAGTATTTTTCATTTCACTTATTTTGTAAACACGGTTGAAAATTCCAGGAAATTGATAAACTAATTTTTAGGTTTGTCAAAAATGGCTGATACAAGGAAATTGGCTCATTTGAAAAAATTAGTCTATCTCTCGGTTTTTTTAAAAGTCGGAATTTTTCGCAAATATGTTTTTCTCATTTATTTCACTTCCAAAGAATTGTTATCTAATAAAAAAATAGAAAAAAGTCATTTTTCGATTTTAGCGAAAACATTACGATTGATGAGAGTACTAGAGAACAACTGTGTGTGTAAACGTTAGTTCAAACAACGCGTAAAGTTTACTTTGACGACTGCAGTTCTGTAAAGATGTGAAACTTCGTAATCATTTTCAATGCGAGCAGGTATTTTTTTGTTACATTTGCGTAAATTGAGTGCGCAATTAAAAGCTACTTTTTTAACGCTTTTTTTTACTTCAAATGATCAAACTTAACCAATGTTAATTTATTTGCTAATATGTTAAATTGCCTATCGTTTTAATCAATTTGAGCTTTCCACACTGTATAGTTTTTTTCTCTTTATCTTCAAATTCGCTGTGTCACATTTTGCTTATTGGCAGCAATTTTAAACTCGTGAGTTTCATATGAAAACAGTGAATTTAGTTTTTGTTTTGCTCTTTTCAATAGTTTCGAAGTTAAAGCTCCTTTTTTACGAATGTAAAAAAAAACATGAGGGCTGAACGCATTTACTAGCAACGCTGTGTTTTTGATGGAAATTATGATATTTAGGTGCATTTTATATGGCAGTTTTTTTCAGTGTTGATGATTTAAGTTTATTGATGTGTTTTGCTTGTAAAAAGGTGTCGTAATGGTTTCGCTACCCCTCGATTTTTCTTTCGAATAGTTTCTAATGATTGAATTCAGAGAGGAGAGGAGAGAAGGGAAGAGATAAAGAGAGAAAGAGAGACAAGTGGAATAATTTTCTACCGATTCCGCAATCACAAACAGTTGAAAAAGAAAAGCAGCAGTAAATTTTACGAAACCGCGATGCTTTTCAGAGTGTGTCTTTAATTTTGCAATTGATTTCGCACATTTGTTCAAGTATATTTCTCTTTCTCCTTCTCCCTCTCTTTCTCTCTTTAAGTAGCTGTAAATGAAAGCGATTATTTTGTCGAAATGACTCTCGAAAAAAAGAAGTTGAAGTCAACAACACACTTTTCTTGAGAATAGCAACTTGCTTTACACCAGCCATTCATGCGTTCCACTCTTGCAATATTGGTCTTTAGGACATTTACCTATTGTACAGTTGGTGGCACCGATGATGCTTGATTTCGAACAATGCGATGAGCATTCAAAATCTTTATTACTCTCGAATTATTTTTCTTTTTAATTACTCTTAGCAGCAAATAGAACGTCAAATTTCTTCTGTTACATAATTGGATTATTTTTTTAATGTCTGTCTATAAGAGCGAAAAAATAACGCGACGGAACTATTTGTTGATTAGCATCCTTATCGTTTTTACGTGCTTTTGTGTGCGTATTTCATAGCGCAGCTATTTCGCATTCTCGTATTTAACCGCTGATTGCTTGCGACCAGCAATTGCAATTATTTCATAAAAATTTAATTGCCTATTAGAATTATAGTAAAGCGAATCGAAACAAACTGCGGTGAGCCATAATTTCATTTGCATTTTTGTTGCTCAAGAAAAACAGCTGACCTTTGCTGTAAGCAAGCTCTCATTTGGAACGTGATCAGAAGCTGGTGCTCATTGCCAATAAGCTCTACTTTCGCTGCTTTAATTTTTAGTTGTTTCAGTTTTTCGGTCTAATGTCGCGAACTTTATCGCCGATCGGCAACCTTTTTGTTCATATTGTGATCGACGACACGAATACCGGTGCGTGACGATGACAACGACATACACGAAATGCAATAAGAAAAGTAAAAGAAGGTGCATTCGCTTTTTTGCGAAGACAGATCTCTTGCGAAGAGAGGTTGTTCCTGGTATCAGCTGTGATCAGCTGACGGTTGAAAGGCTGTGCTTTCAAGCTTTAGCGAATTCAAGTTGTTTCTTCACAAGAATATATCAGTGCAAAGCATTTGCACCGTCGGTTTATGTGAATGCGTGTGTGTAATGTGTGTGTGTGTTTGCTCGTATCTAGTTTGTATATGTACGCATTTTATGTTATTTAGCGATTGAAATGTGTGCAAAAGTTCTTTTCAAGAGAAAGAGTGCGACATGTCGGCATCAGGATTAAATAGAGAATCAACAACTGTTTTTTGTTCCCGTTCGTTAGCTTTTCATCTGCTCACTGTTAGGTATTAAAAGGAAAAATGTGATTTGATATTATTAATGATAATATGGGTTACATCCTCGCGCAAATTTTTGCCTGCCCTTATTGCCCACCATATGGATAATGTGTTAATTTTGAAAACAACAAAAGTTTTATCACGCTTCTCTGTGTTTTTCTTGTAATATTCATTGGATGTGATAGTAAACAAAACACTTTGTTTTTTTTCTTCGAGCGTTTCTTTCGAACACTGCGAACATCTTAATGTTGCGTGTGTTGCTCTAAAATAACGAGAAAAATGTATTCGACACAAATTAGACCAAAGTTTGGATTCGCGTCGTCGACAAATTCGAAAACGGTGTTTTTTGCATCGCATTTTTAGCTGCACTGAAATAGCAGCAAAAACGGAGACAGTGTCCGTCCTTAGCTGTGGCCTACTTTTCAACCATTTTTAAAAGTCAAAATCTTGTTTCGTGAAAATGGTTAGGACAGGTATGTATATAAAGCAGTGTGTACGTGTGTTGTGTTGTGTGTGTGGAGAGAGAGAATAGCGAGCAAGAGTTAGAGAGAAGTAGTGATTTGTTAACGAGTTTAGTTTGTTTACTTTTATCACGGCCATACTATTCCCGTCTGTGAGCAGGTAAATTTCGCCGATTTGATGTTTTTTGAGAGAAAAAAACATTCAAAGAAAGAAAGCGCACGAAAAAACTTGTGCACAACATTGACTACTTCCTGGGTTTTACTAGTTTCATTGCTCAAATTTTTCTTCGCTCTTTCTCGCTTCGAGTGAGAACAGTTGCAATTTAATGAAAAACCAGCAGCGAGTAGAAGCAATAGCCCAAGTTTAGTCACGGATGTCCGAAATCAAAAATTTTAATCCACCAAAGTGTTGTTTTTGCCAATTCCCCTAAACTCTTCAAAGATAACGATACAAAGTATTTTATTTTAGCTCTTTAAGTATGAAGGAAACAGGGACACATCCTGCTGGAAAGAGGCCGACCCTCAGCAGTTTAAAAACTATGCACTTCAATAACCCCATTTCGACTAATTTTCGACTCCTTTTGCATTCCTCAAATGTTTCTTGTATCAAACAATGCTTTGTTTACTTTCACCTCTGTTTATACGCGCTTTTATTCGGTGGCATCTGAAAAATCTTACACGCCCTAAATTGTGTCCACTCTTTAATTTTACTTTCTTTATATGTGATAAAAGATATGATTAAAAAGTGCGTTGAAACTCGCTGCTGTCGACGTTTCACCAAACTTCCATTGAAACGAACAATAGTGTAACAATAACCTATTGGCATCGTGATTAATTTGATTGTTTAAATCAATTGTTCAAGTGAATATAACTGCTCTCAGTTGACATTTTTTGCATGTATGCCTTCTTCAAATACAAGTGATTACGAATTTTCCCGTATTTGTGACTTTCGACATACAAATAACGAGAAGCAGTGATATTGAATTCAAGCTGAATAGGCCATACGAAGCGAAGAGATTATCACTCGTTATATGGATGGCTGCAAATTGCCGCGCACAATGTTGTACGCTTTGCACTCGTTCAGGTCATTGGCAGACTTTAACTGAGGGCGAACACCTCAAAAAGCTCAGAAGTACCATTCGCTTCCACACCGCTTGCACTTTAATCCTTGCGTCGATATGTAATGCAAAACTTATGCCCGAAAAGCTTTTCGAAGAATGTCGACTTCAAGCTCGACATATAGATTTTCGCATAATTGTTGCATCGCTTTTTTCGTCTTCAGCGTCAACTGCTAATGACATGTTTTCATTTTTAACGTTCGTTCTCATTTCAAACGTTTAAAATTCACTTTTTTTTACTTTTAAAATGGAAACATGAAAGTATTCTTTCACTCGATCCTTGCACTACTATCTATTGACCTTTGAAATTTTGCTGCTTCCCTAAACAAGGTTCAGAAGTGATTTTAACTAAAGTAAATCTCTGATTTACAGTCAATTTAAGCGGAAAAGGCAAAGTGGATATGTCCAATTTCGAGCTACTTAAAGTGCTCGGCACAGGCGCCTATGGCAAAGTATTTCTCGTACGAAAAATCGGCGGACACGATCACAGCAAATTGTATGCCATGAAAGTGTTGAAAAAAGCGTCGATAGTTCAGAAGCAAAAAACATTAGAGCATACAAAAACCGAAAGACAAGTTCTCGAGTCCATTCGTCAGTCACCATTTCTCGTTACATTGCATTACGCCTTTCAAACATCAACAAAGCTTCATCTTATTCTTGGTACGAGACGGAAAAGCGATATTCATTTTCACAATAAATGCTTCTTTAATTTAGATTACGTAAGTGGAGGCGAATTATTCACTCATTTGTATCAACGCGATCACTTCAATGAAGACGAGGTCAGAATATACATTGGCGAAATAATTCTTGCGTTGGAACATTTGCACAAACTTGGCATTATTTATAGAGACATTAAACTTGAAAACATATTACTAGACTACGAGGGCCATATAGTTCTAACTGATTTTGGTTTAAGCAAAGAGTTCCTTCCTCACGAAACAGTGAGTATCCGTTGTTTACTTTTAGACAGAATATTCATTAAATTATTTTATTAAAGGATTTGCGGACATATTCATTTTGCGGCACAATTGAATACATGGCTCCAGAAGTGATCCGCGCTGGCTCAAGTGGTCATGATTTCAGCGTTGACTGGTGGAGTATCGGTGTATTGACTTACGAGCTTTTGACTGGAGCTTCGCCGTTTACAGTCGAAGGCGAAAAGAATACCCAAACAGAAATATCTAAACGCATTCTTAAAAGTCATCCTCCCATTCCGAATCATATCTCACCTGAAGTACAAGATTTCATCAAACGTTTACTCGTCAAAGATCCGAAGAAGCGTCTCGGAGGCGGAAGAGATGACGCATACGAGTTAAAGAAACATCCTTTTTTCCGCGAAATCAATTGGGACGACTTAGCAAAAAAGAAAATCAAGGCCCCATTTGTGCCAAAGATTAATGGAGAACTCGATGTCAGCAATTTCGCCGAAGAATTCACTTCAATGATACCCACTGATTCGCCAGCCGTTATTCCGCCTAACGAGGACAAAATATTTAAAGGATACTCTTATGTAGCACCTTCTATATTGTTTAGTGACAATGTGATTAGCAACGAGCTTTATGAAACTTGCTTAATGTCGGCGACGAAAAGTAGTCTGAACAAAACACTTCAAAAGCCTGAAATATCTCAATTACTGCAGTCCAAATTCAAAAATTCGCCATTCTTTCGTAATTACGATTTACAAATTTATGAAGGTTTATTGGGAGACGGAAGCTTTTCCGTTTGCCGTAAATGTGTTCACAAGCGAACTGGCGTTGAATACGCAGTAAAGATCGTCTCTCGCCGAATTGACACATCCCGTGAAGTTCATCTCTTGCGGCAATGCCAAGGACATCCAAATATTGTCAAATTGCATGAAGTTTATCAGGATGAAATCCACACATATATTGTTCTTGAGTTGCTAAAAGGGGGTGAGTTATTAGATAGAATAAGGAAAAAGGATAGGTTCACTGAAGAAGAAGCTGGTCAAATATTTCGTGGTCTTGTTTCTGCGGTAAATTTTATGCATTCCAAAGGTATCGTTCATCGTGATCTTAAACCTGAGGTATGTTTTTAATTGCAAAATGAGATGAATGATACAAAGAAAATTTGCGCTTTCAGAATCTCTTATTTGTCAGCAATTCGCCTGATAGTGATGTAAAAGTTGTGGATTTTGGTTTTGCTCGTTACAAACCATCTGAAGATCAAGTGATGAAAACGCCTTGTTTCACTCTAAATTATGCTGCACCTGAAGTTCTCAAACAAGCCTTAAACTCAACTGTTTCACCGAACACATCCATCTCAGATAGTAACGGATACAATGAATCTTGTGATTTATGGAGTCTTGGAGTCATTTTATATACAATGTTATCAGGCAAAGCTCCATTTCAGTCATATAGCCGTGAAGCAAGCGCTGCGATAATAATGCAGCGAATCAAAGAAGGTGAATTCAGCTTTTCAAGTCCTCAATGGAATCTAGTTTCACATGCAGCCAAAGATGTTATTAGAGGTCTTTTGACTGTCGATCCGCGTAAAAGATTAACAATGAACGAACTCTTACGCCATCGATGGGTTCACGGGCATCTAAGAAGAGGTTACTCTATAACCCCGTTGATGACTCCAGATATCTTGACAGCAAAAACTGAGACAGCGGTGCGTGCTACATTTGATGCATTCCACATGGCTAGAAAAGAAGGATTTAGGTTGATGGATGTATCCGCTGCTCCTTTGGCACAGCGACGAAAGTTAAAGAAAAGCTCAGCTGATATTAGAAGTAGTGACAGTAGCGCTGATAGTTCACTTTCTGCTAGTAATGCAACCGTTGCAAGTAGTGGTAGCAGTGATTACTCATTATCATCGCACCACCGATATTCACCATTGACAACATCAGCAGGCGTGAAAAGACGTTCTGAATCTGTCGATTCAGTTTTTAATTATTCGCAATCAAAAGTAAATGCATATTTATCAGGACTACCGAATCTTGAAAACAGTGAGCATCATCTTACTGAAAATGGCGATGTGCCGGATTCGTATGCATCGTATGACGAAGAAGTGGCTGCTTCTCTATTATCAAAACGCCATAGAGGCGATAGTTGTGTAATCATCGAAGAATTCATGGTAAACGAAGGAACATCAATCAGTGCTTCACAAGTTGCATCAAGCAATGGCGACATTAATAGTCAAGAAAGAATTCGTCCTTCTAAAAGGCCTCGTCTAGAAACAGTTGTAATCGATTAATTTAAGAAATTTTTCGCCTTTTTCGGCACTTTTTCAAAAAGTTGCAAATGATTTGTAAATGTTATCCTCTTGCATTATCTTCACTCAGGTGTTTTCATTGCAGCAAACAATCTTATTTGCTTCTTTCATGCTTATGTTCGGATCATTGCATATTTTACGAACAGAATTTCAGGACATTTAAGTGCCTCCCGTTGAAAAAGAAAAGATATTTTATTGTTAACTATTTATAGAAAGAAATAATATTGGGAAAAGAATATTCTATTATAAAGTTGAAGACAAAAATATATTGTTACGAGCGTAAATCAATTTGCTGTGTACTGTAATATTTATTCATTTGATTGTTTTCACATTTTAAACGCAATTTGAACATTAAATAAAATTAATTTTTATTCATTTATTTCGTTAATTTTGCTTACGCAATGCTCTAATTCATCATTTGCTCCAATTGCGATCAGTTTCATCATATGCACACTTATAATCTAACTTTTTCCGATTTATGGAAATGTTTGCCAAAAGCATAATACAGCCCAAAAGAAACTATCGCTTCGTTTGCTCAAGCTTAACAGTTAAGCTGCTTAACTCGATGAAATTTCTTTTTCAAAATGCCAACGATGATTTTAATCAAGAGAACTGAATTTGAATTCTTGAAGATTCATTCGTTTATCGATTAGTGCATAAGAAATTAGAATGCGCTTGAAAATTTTCGCCGAGCATTCAAGCATTTTATCTCTTGCTGCTCGCTAATAGACACATGGGCGAAACTTTAAAATCCAGTGAAATATGAAGACAAACATGTTCAAAATGCATTAGAAATTCTTTGCATTATCTTACTTGCAGAGAGATTTATTTCAGAGCCTCGATATTGTTTTGATAAAATATTTAAAATTTCACAAATTTATCTTTGGTATAACGTAAACAGCGATCAATTTTTTAAACTTCATGCTAACAAACTCTACCGTTTGCATTACATTTGTGATTAGATACGCCTTCACTTTAAATTGTCGACGCAATGTGCTTTTGAACATTTTCTTTGAAATTCAAATGATATTAAACGTAGGCAGCTAAACAAACTTGCAGTTGAAAGCGCTGAAAAACGCATCAAACTGGTAAATTGCGATTTCACTAGACTTAAACTTCGTGAAAATTTGATCTTCTCAAGCGAACAATCATTAGGAAACTTTTTTCTAGTGTTTTAAAAATATTTTCGAACCTTTGATAACAAGTAAGGACTGTGTGATATTTTCACAAATGTACGAGAATATCAAAATTAAAAGCAATTTTAATAAATAGAAAATAAGCGAATTAATTTTATGGTCCGATCCCGATTTCAATAAAAGTTGGTAAGTGATAGAATACGCGCGCTTGTCGCCCTTATGATGGACGCAATTCTTAAATGACACAAACTCCTATCTGCATGCTTTCACTGAAGGCAAGATCGGACCATAAAATTTTCAAGCTTATTTTCAACGAGTTTAATTTATCGCTTTTTATTATTTATTCAAACAAAATTGAAAACAAGGCTTTTGAGTGCGTTCATCTGTTGTTTAGAAATTGTTTTCTATCCATCGTCGATTTGATAAACGTCTCATAAAAATTTTTACAAGCTTTTCGGGCTTTAAAAAAGTTTTCGAGGCTTTTGAAAAGAAAAGAAAAAACGTTTATCGAAAAACCAAACGACAAAAAACTTAAAAATAGTAAATTAGAACACGTGTTTGGCGTTGTTTAAGATTTCAGCGCAGCAATTAAAACAAACGCACGTTTGAAATCATGAATCGCAAATTTTTGAAATTCTTCGCGAGAAGCGAAGGCTTTGCAATCTCTTGCCTTCAGTCGTACACATTCTTTTGAACGAATTACAGGCGAGAGCGCTTTCGAAACGCGTCGGACCGAACCAGCGGCGTTCGAAGGCGAAGATACCAGAAAAGCGGAAAACTGGTAACCAGTATTTAGCAGGGCGCTGCGGTCGATGAGTGGAGGCTGTTTGAATGGTTACTTTTTTAAGTGCGGTTTCAGTGCTTTTTATCTTATCGTTTGCCTCAAAACACAAGAGCCGCGTTCGAACACTTCGTGTGTGTTTGCCTTCTCATCGCACTCATTTACAATTGAAACAACGGTGAGTTTCATTCGCGTTCGATTTGTAAATCGATTTCTACAAAACATTCTTGTTTCGATGCAGTTGCAAAAAAGGTGTGCGCTTCGTTCGGTGTTCTGCTCGGCGTTTGAAACTCAATTCCAATCAATTCGCAATGAAAAGCACTCACAGCGAAGAGCACAATCGCTCTACTTTGATAAACGGCCACGTCTCCGATCACCGCAATGGTTTCATTTCTGGCGATGCTCATTTAAAGGCTTGTTGTGAGGTATTTAAAGTTTGATCGTTTTAAAAAACAATTGATTTGATTGTTGCTGTTTTTCGTGTGCAGTCGAAGAAAGAATGCAAAACACGTGTGGCCGAGGAAGAGGAATACGAAGAGACGCCGCTTATCATCGCGTTGTTAGCATATCTTTCGTACGTTGTTTTAATCATTTTCGGTCACTTACGCGATTTTTTGCGTAACACTGGCATCGAGAAGAATAAGGTTGCCACTGAAAAGAATCGAGAAGTAAGCTTGTTTATGTGAGCATCGTTCTCATCGATTGATGTTTAATCAACAGGGCTATGTACCATTATACAAAAATTTCGAAAGCTTCTACACGAGAAATGTGTATAGAAGGATACGTGATGGGTGGAATCAACCAATTGCCAGTATGCCAGGAGCTGTGATAACTCTTTTGGATCGAGAATCAGATGATTACAATTGGACATTTAGGTGCGATTGGAGTTAGCCTTTTATTTTAGTTAGTGTTTCGTTATTGCAGGATTCCAGGAACAACGCGGGATTGTATCAATATGGGCTCTTATAATTACTTGGGTTACGCTGAAAATAAGGGAAAACGTTCAGATGATGTTCAGAAAGCAATTTCTGAATTGGGCGTTGGTATTGCCTCGACAAGACATGAGTTTGGTACTTAACTGTGTGCTTTGAATTATTTACTCTAATACTTTATTTTCTTAGGAACTTTAAGTGTTCATCGAAAGCTCGAAAAAGTCGTTGCTGAATTTTTAGGAGTAGAAGATTGCATTGTAGTTGGAATGGGTTTTGCCACCAATTCGACTAACATTCCGACCATTGCTGGCAAAGGCTCATTAATTCTAAGCGACGAATATAATCATGCCTCATTGGTTTTAGGCTCTAGACTTTCTGGTGCTGTCATTAAAGTCTTTAAACATAATAGTTAGTTGAAAATTAAATTTTTAAACCTAAAACTTGATTATCTGTAGACATGAAGGATTTGGAGTCTAAATTGCGTGAGCACATCGTCAACGGTCAACCACGGACTCATCGGGCATGGAAAAAAATAATTATTATTGTCGAAGGTGTTTACAGCATGGAAGGAACTATAGTGAATTTACCCGAAGTGATAAGATTGAAAAAGAAATATAATGCTTATGTTTACTTGGATGAAGCACATAGTGTTGGTGCTGTAGGACCTAATGGTAAAGGTGTTGTTGATTACTATGGTTGTGATCCAAGAGATGTCGATATGCTTATGGGTACATTCACAAAAAGTTTCGGTGCTGCCGGCGGTTACATAGCAGGCTCTAAGCAACTCATCGATCACCTTCGCATCAACTCTCATAGCTTTGGCTATGCTGCCAGTATGGCACCTCCTGTTGCTCAGCAAATAATATCAGTATTCGAAGAATTAGTTAAACTTGAAGGTACGCTGACTTATTTTAAATGCATACAATTATTAGAGCAAATTAAATTAGGCAAAAGAAGAATTGATCGCCTTGCACGTAACACCATTTACTTCCGCCAAAAACTCAAACAAAAGGGTTTCATTGTTTATGGAAATGATCATTCACCTGTTGTTCCCATGATGATTTACTTTCCAAGCAAAATTGTGTAAGCTTCTAACGATTATTTCGTTCTAATTTCGCTTCACTTTTTTTTATAATCGTATTTATCTTCAGATCTTTTGTGCGTGATGCACGATGCAACGGAGTGGCCGCTGTTGGTGCCGGTTTTCCAGCAACGCCATTGATTGAATCTCGTGTTCGCTTCTGTCTGTCAGCGTCCCACACAAAAGAGATGCTGGACAAAGCGCTAGACGTAGCTGACAAACTCGGCGATAAATTTTATCTCAAGTATTCAAGGAAAAAGAAAGACGTTGAGAGAAGAATTGAATATTAATACTGGTCACAATGATTAGCTGTAAATTTGAATTTTACTCATAATTTATCAGCTCGAAACCGAATTTAAATGCGAATTCTTAATTTTATTTTTATGTTAATAATGAATTATCACAGATTTAAAATGGCGAAAGTTTGCGTTTGAAATCAGGAACTAAACGAGAATAAACATCATTTGAATACTTTTAAATCGTACATTAATTGGTCATTAATAATTATGAATAGGTGAAATTACGTTACTTCGATCTTCGAGTAACTTATGTTCAATCTACTGTGTTCGCGATCGTCGAAATTCGTGTTCGTGGTTGTCGTCGATGGCCACGATGTGGCTGACGAATGGCGATTTCTTCGATACGGACGCAATGCAATCAATGAGACGACAACGAATAATGTTATGGACGATGCTATTAAAAAAATCATCACCGCTGATATTTGTGTCATAGACGAAGACGAAGCGTTGCATTTAGGCGAGCAACATTTTCCATTGCTGTCGCCTGATTCGCTCGTTTTCTCGCATTTAGATTCGCAGTCAAATTTTTCTGAACAAAAACTTTTACCATCGATGCATAAACATTCCACGCATTCATTTATATCCCACTTTTCACCGTTTTCGTAATTCTTCTCATTATAAATACAAGGTGTGGGAACAAGTGAGTTCTCTTCTGTTGCGAAATTAGATATGGCGTGAAAATAAGTAAAATTGAGAGAATGTCATAGTTAATACGGTCACTTACTTATGCATAAAGGACAGCATTTGTTCTTTATGTAAATAAGGTGTTTACAAAACTTCAAATCTTGAGAGCAATTCTCTTGAAAGCAGATCTGTTCACCGTTTTCGCAGATACAACTTTCGCACGGAGATTTACGCCAGCTTTGCCCTTCATGGTACACCTGATCCTCCCACGCGCAGTGAATTCGTGTGGCGTTTCGTTTTCGCTTTTCAGGTGTTGTTTCAAAAGTTTGAGACTCTGTGAAATGTATGAGGGAAAGAGTTTGATGACATTAACATGTTGTAAATAATAGTTGAAAATACACACCGACGCAGGTTGGGCAGCAATTGCCTCCAGGTACATAAATGGGCGACGAACAAGCTGCAGGAGGACAATTATTCACCTTGCAATAAGCTTTTTCGTCTCGACAAGTGCAATTCATGCATTCGATCGATGACCAGAACTCATGGAAAAGTTTGTCTTGAGAATTGCATAACGAGTGACTTGTTGACTCTGATTGAACAATGTCATCTTTGGAACATAGCGGGCAACACGAATCGTTCAAAACGCGGACATTTGCACAGCTTAATCTCGGACACAAGTAGGGAGTGCACATTGCTTGGCTATCGCGGCAAACACATTCATGACAAGTTTCATTCCATGTTTGGCCGTTGCGATAGACCTTATCGTGCAAATAACACGACTCGTCATCTTTGGTGGTCGCTAACGTTTGGCTATCATTTGTTAACTCAGGCAGAGCACATTCGCAAAGTACACATCCAATTTCATCGATTTTAAAGCCGTATTTACATTCTTTGTCACACAATTCGGTCGCTGTAGTCTCGTTTAGACACGGTTTGTTGTTGCATTCGCATAATGCACAACCTTCACTCGAAATCACGTATCCGTGCGAAGAGCAGTTAAGATCACATTTTTCATACGGCGAGCAAAACATCGGATCGAAAGTATCGCGCGTTAATGTGATACATTCGCATAACTGCTCACCATTCAAAGCTCGTTTGAAGCCGTATTCGCATTCAATTTCACATTCTGTAAAGATATACGGAGTAATAAAAACGAGAGACAGTTAAGCAACACTTCGCCGATCACTTAGCGGCGAAGGTCAGGATGAAGAAAGAAGAAAGAAAAAGTTTGCGAATATTATTTACGTTTGCGAAACGATAAGTTTTGGCACTTGTTTGTAATTGTAATCGTTTGCGTACACTCAATGAATGTAAATGTTGCGCTTTGCGTTCGAGCATAATGATTAGAATTTGTCTTGCTCTCTCGCTCAATTATTGTCTCTTTCTCATTCTTATTCTTACTCGCAAATTCAAGTCGATCGAAACACGCTGAACGCTGCCTTCCTCAATGCCAGTGATTAATCACATTTCAAGTGTTACGTGATATAAGTATACAAACCTTCGCAATAGGGACAGCATTCGCCCGGAATCCATTTCGGATCTGCACATTGCGGCGCTTGACAAACGGTCGACACGCAACTGATTTTGCCATTCGAGCATTCGCAGGTTGTGCAATCGTCTTCGAGCCAACTTTGATTGGTGTGATAGGCTTTGCGCTTTTTCTCGTCGAAGCATCCTTTTAACGCATAAAAGCCAAATTAGAATCAAAATGAGATTACACTGACGGCAATAAAATGAACGCACCATGTGCACAACGAGGACAGCACTCGTCGCCGGGCTCATCGCCGCCACTGCATTCGCCGTAATCACAAGTTTTCGTTTTGCAAAACTTGAGTCCGTTTCTACACTCGCAATGTGTACATTTATCAATCTTCCACTGCTCACCGTTCGCGTAGGTTTTGTTCTCGTGATGACAGCTACGAGTGTCTAGTTAATTGAGATTAATAGAGTCAATCAAAACTCGTGTTGGCAAAGTTTTGCAAATGCGCACGTACCCTTTGCGCAATCATAGATATCGCAACACGAACCTGGTGACCCGCTGCCTTTTGACTTTAGTTTCAACACTAAACCAGAAGGACAGGTCGGTCGTGTACACGATTCTGGTCGACAGATGCATCTGGTGTAAAGAGAAGGCTCGTGAGGTTCAATTTAAACGCTTACTTTACCTCGGCAGTGGACAGCAGTTATCTTCCTGAGATGCGAGTAAAAACATGAAGCTATCGAGCGGACAGTGAAAGTTTTCGTTCACTTTGCATTTGACCTCATTGCATTGAACTGTTTGACAGTGACCTGCTTGATCGAGCGATGAGTTAACACAGTGTAAGCCGGCAATACAAACACCAAATGTATTATTGTGTCCTCCGCACTTTTCATTCAAGTGACGAGCACAAACTAAGCAACACGAGCACGGATCGCGAGCGAATCCGTAATCACAGTCTTCCAATCGCTGTATGCACAATTGCGATGAGGAACAATCGAGAGATGGACAGCAATCGACGAATATGTTTATTGTCACGCAGTAGAACCAAAGTGAAAATGCGATTCGTGAACGCATTTTAAATGATTGCTGAAAACAGTAATAAAGAAGACGAGTGTCATTTCAAAAAACGAATGAAGAAGAAATGAAAACAAAGCGTGAGGAAGTTATCGCAATTGAAAATCAAGCGAAGAGCAACTTTTCGCGATCTGAACTCGTTTTAATGGAACTTGAATTGGATCCAAGTTTTGTCGAAATTTTCATCACACAGGAGTTTATAAAGGCGGCAATCACTCGAGTTTATTACTCGAATCGAGGGCTAACGTCGAATCGGACACGAGTTTTGTTATTTTCAGCACTCAATCAAAAGCAATCGATTCACTGCCAGCGTTTGAAGCGAATTGAAGTGAGCAGTGAATTTGCACAATTGAATGCGAAGTGAATTGCAGTTATTGACTAAAAAATAACTAAAATTACAGTCAATTTATCTCTAAAGTAATAAAACGCTAAAAAGCATTCACACACGCCTCGAGTACACAGTATTCAGGTGCATTCCTCGCATATTCCTTCGCCGACGCTTCACTTTCGACGCCGAATTACATTTCAAATCTAATCAAAAAGAAGCAATGCATGCACACACACAACACACACTATACATATACACATAGTACACACATAGAGTTACTTAATTGACTTGTGATTGAAGTTTGTCAAGACTTAAGATTACAGCGAACTCTGCAACGAGCGAGCCTTACCTGTTTTTACCTGTCGGAGGTTCTTGAGTTTCGCAAATTTTTTAGTTTGCGAGTGCTTTCAGAAACTTACATTTCGCACATCGAAGCAAAAGCAAAACAAAGAGAAGAGAGCGAGAAAATTATTTGCGTATTTCAGGCATCGATTTAGAATTAAACTCGCGGTGAATTCTACTTTTCTCTCGCTAAAGTGGGACAAATGTGTTTACCGTTACACTCGAAACGGTCGGTGTACATACAACGGTAAAGACAGGCACGACAAAAAATAAAGAGAAGTTAAATAACGCGATGTCTCGCAATACAGTTTGCTTGCCGCGCTTCTCTTCGCCGGTGTTCGAAGTAGCACTTCACAAACAAAAAGTGTGACGATCATATTGTCTGCGTGAAGTGAGTGAAGCGATTGATTCTCGATTTTCCGATGCTTCTAATTATTATTATTCGATCGCAATTGAGTGCTGTTTTGTTGCCTAAACAAAGAAAAAGTCGCCTTCATTGAAAATATTATCGCGAAACAATCGCTTCGAACAAACAATCAGCTTGAGAGACAGAAGAGAAACAAAACAAAAATTTTTACGCTTTTAAAATAAATTTGATTACCAGCGATTACATATTTTGTTTGTATTGCAGCAAGAAATGTCACTAACGAAGGACGAATCAGTGTTTTCAATAACGAGCGAGAAGAAAAACGACGAATATTGCGAACATGGAAATCAGCAAATTTTTGTGAATTAAATGAATTGATCAAATAAATCAAATAAGCCGTAAATAAGAGTAAAATAAGCAACAAATAATTGGAAATTCTTTTGCAATCGGAATTGATAGGAAGTAGAAGTTTGCCGCTATCAGAATAAAGTTTACTGTTCGATTAGCGATTTTTCTTGGAAGGATTGTCGGAAAAAAGAATGTGCAGCTCTTCACATTGCGCAAGAGAGAAGAAAACTACTTCACTGTTTGAAAAACTTGCAGATATGGTCGCTTTATCGTTAATTTTGATTATAAATTGCGAATGCAAATAACATTGCTTCACTTATCGATCGCTTCTTTATTTGCACTCGCATTTTTGCGAAAAGTGTAATTGATCGCGTTAATCCTTCGTGATTTGAAATAAAAAAACATGTAGCGATCTAGAACTCACACAACACACACACATAATAAATAAGCAAACCTTCTCAATTTGCAACGCTTTTTATTCAACTCAATTTTCAAAGTCATCGGAGTAAAATCGCTTTTCTCAATTCGAACGCTTCGTTTCTTTCGAGTTTATTACGCTCAATGTTTTTTCGATCGCTGCAAACACACGCTTCGTGATTCGCTTTTTGCTTTATTGGAAAAAAATATCGAGCATTGCACGTGTACCATTTGAATGATAATTATCATGAGTGTAAAAAACTAATGGAATGTCGCAATGCGGCAACTAGCGAATTGAAATAGACTTTAAAAGCTTAAATGAAGCGAAATTCGCAATAAAAAATTCACTTTGCGCAGTGTCAACGTTTTTTGAGAGGAGATAGCAGAATGGAAAAATTTCGAACGAATTAGGCGATCTGTGCGAACTGCGAATATTAAACTCACCGTTTGTTAATATTTTCGACAAAAATGTGCACAATTCACGTGGAAATGCGTTCGAAGAACAACTCGAAAAAACTATTCGAGACTAACTGATTGGAGTGATTCACTTAAATTTTATTTGAATTACGCTTAAAATTAAATGAGTCGCGAGTAGTGCTGAATAATAAATAAGCGCTGACAAAACCTGATACTCGAAAGATTTCAAATATTTTCGGCTAAGTTTTCAATTTAGCTTAACGATAATTTAAGTCACGCAGTTATTAAAACAGCATTGAAATCAATCATTAATCAAGCGCAAATGCTCAAACATATGTTGGTAGCTACGAACGTCGAAATTTTTTTTATTAATTTCATGAGTCAATAGCAAAAAAACGCATTTAAATGGAAGCAAAGCGATTTCTGACTTTTTATAATTGCGCAGTCCGATAAATCAACCTTGTTTTCGGTTTTCGTCGAGCGTTCGGCGTTTTCAATGAAATGTCAGGAGACGATTTGAAATCATTGCCCATCGAGATACACTGGCGATGAAAATATGCGATGCGTATTTAAGATTGAAAAAATTTGCATCAATTAAAAGCAAAATTAATGCGTAAAGTTTGTTTGTTTGCACGTATTACTTTGTCTTAAAAGGTTAAATGAATCAATCGATTGCAAGTAATTTAATATCAATTGCTCTGAGCGAGAAAACAATGTAAAGCGGTGATGTAATTGGATTGCATAGATGTGACTATCCTCGTTTCGACGCGAATTCGTTGTAGCTTTTATGATCACTTTCAATCATAACAAATGTCAAACAAATCTCGTATTTTAAATATGAAAACACTTCAATTGCATCGTCACATGTTTCAGTGCGCCGCGATAATTAGCAAACCGTGGGCGCGGTAATAGGCGAAGCTTATTTAGTACACAAGTTTAGTAAATTATGTTTCGAAAACGCATTTTCGTCGGTTGAAAAAATGTAAACACAATTAAAGTCTTAAAGAGGAAAAACTGAAGACGAATCTTGAGTTTTAAAATTTGAAGATTTTTTCTTTAGTAATTTAGGAAATGATGAATGAGTTGACAACTTAAGCAACATAAATTTCATGTATCAGCGATACAGTTTTGCTCTCCACCCAAAGTATCAATACAAATTTTAGATAAATTTTCAAGAAAATTGTTCACAGAAAAAGTATTCATTCTGAAATTTACAGCTAAAAACATTTTTTGCGCTTGTGTTCTGGTTTATTACTAAGGCGTCGCGGCCTAAAATTTGCTTTTTATTGGAAACAAACGCTTGCAAATTTTGAGAAAACACGAAAATTCGCTTTAAATGACCCGCATTTTTTGCTGTTTTCGCGAACTTAATTATAATATGAACGCGATCGAATTCATTCGCGAACGCATCTTATTCGCGAGAATCGTATGATTGAATTATGAAACACGCTTGAAATCACTTACCTCGCGTATTATTCGAAACAATGTTGAACAGAGAGTTTAATGAACATCACTGAAATTGACAGATGAGTGAAAAACGAAATCACTGACATAAAACACTTCACTTAGCGATTTTCGTGGAAATTCGCAGTCGGTGTCGGCAATTGATAGCAGCGTATGTATGCGAACGCTTTTAACACGCACCAAACATAATAATGCGATATTTCACCAAAAAAGAAGCGAAAAGCAGCGCGAAGGTAGCTATCGAGTCGACGAGCATCGATGTTCAAAGCGAGCGAATTTTCTTCTTTAGAAGTTGAAAATTTAGGTGCGAAAAAACAAAGCTGACCTCGTTCTCTCGATTAACAATCACTGCGAATCAATGTTAGTTAAAACGCTGGCAATCGCGATGTGCACATTTCGCTCAATCATCAACAGAGTAAATCGATTGAATTTTATTCTCGAGAGCGAGAGTGAGAGTGAAAAAGAGAAAGAGAAAGGGAGAGAGCGAGAGAGAGAGAGAGAGTAAAACGCAATTTTTCAATGCGTTTAAAATGTGAAACGTAAACAAAACAAAACGTGAATTTCGAATCGTTTTTTTTCGCGTTTCGATTTAATGAAATTTAGTTCAATGAAAATGAGTAAAGAACGACGAAAAAGCGAAAGAAAATCAATCACTCGAGTTAACTGACTAACTGCTAATTGCCGATTGACATCGAACTAATTTCTTCTTCTCTTCTCGCTTTTTATCGCTTTAACTGAGCTTTAGAACTGTAATTTGTTTGCTTTGCTTGTAATGACGCGAAATTTGTAGTCACTTCGCAAGTTCTTGTTTTCAACGAACACAGCACGTGAATTGCGATTCGCGATATGGAATTCAATCGTGAGCATTCTCAATCGCTCTAAAACTGAATCGATGCTTTCGAAACTATTCTCAATTCGCAAAATTAATTCAATTTTCAATGAATTTTTTCGTCTCGTTTTAATTTAATTTCATTTAATTTAACGATAATCGAAAGCGTGAATTTTGTTCGCTTTTTTGAGGAAAAAAGTTTCATAAAATATTGCAAAAGAGTAAATTTATTTTCTCGATAAGTTCAATACGTGTAAATCAGTTGGAAGCGAGCTCGTCTTAACACTCAAATGATCGATGCGATTTTTTCAAGTTTAATTTTAAGTTTTAAGGCTTGAAAAAGTAATTCACTCGCGCGAATTTAGTTTATTATTGTGCGTACTTCAACGCGCACATGTTTTTCGCGGAACGTACGCTTCTCGTTGCAAAAAAAGCGAAAACTTCAAACCGAAGCGAATGAAGGCAACGCTTTTTTACTAGCGAATGTTACGGCGCTATTTTAACCAATAAACACATCTTTTGTTGCACAATTTATGTTGTGTAGACATACACACAAACAAAAAGCATTTCTCGCTCTCCCTCTCTCGCTTTCTCACTTTTCGCTCGCACTTCGAGAAATTTAAGCAAAATTGCTTTTACACCTAAAAACAAATTGATTTTCAGCTTCCTTTGTACGAAAGCTAATGTGAAACAAAAAACAAAACTCGACGAAACCAATTGCACCACCGTTTTCTCGTAAATTTTCACTCAAATCACATACCAAGTTTTTGTTTCTTCCTAAATGCTTGTGAAAACAAATGCGTTCGAATTAATTTTTTTTTTTTGGCTAGATGCTCATTGTAAAAATAGATTTCACTTGCTTCGTCTTTTTTGCAATTTACTTCTTTTGAATTTCAAATTTTAATCGATCTGTTCTCAAATCAATCTAAAAATAAACAGAAATTATTCTTTTTTTTCCTATCTCAATATGTGCCTAAAGAAGCTTTACATGCTTGATCTACCTTAATTCGTAATACTAATTAGAAATTTAAATTTAGGCTTTTTTCTTAGAAAACGTCTAGGCACATGTAAACAATGACCATATATGAATGGCGTATCGAAACGAGCTTATTCAAGGCTTAATAACTCACATCGGTTTGCTGCTTTTTCTTTGAAAAATTTTTAGGATTGACAATTAATTCTTTGTTTGCAAATAAATATTCAATAAGAAACTTTAAATGTGTCATTTAATTTTAAAAATCTTTGTATAAAGAGTAGCACTTGAAGTGAATTGCCGTGTATCACTCTTTTCACGGTTCCTTACTTGAACATGAATGCGTTTATTCACAATTTCACAGTTTTTCATGACATTTTCTATTAACGCCCTGCTGTATATTAATACATCACATTTCTCATCTGTTCCTATTATTAAAATAATTAATAAAACTCGCAAATATGCGAGATTTAATGTAGTGACTTTTTTGCACATTAAAAATTTTTCTCTGCTTTTTAGTATAAAGCATTTAAGGATAATATCAGAATATGAAAAATGGTATGAGCAGAGTTTTTTATACAACTTTAAAACTATTATCACGAATAATTTATAATGGTAAACAAAAAATAAAAATTTACCTAAGTAAATCATACAATATGTGCATGAAATCATTTCTACAAAAGATAGTGTGAAAATGCGCCCATACATCATCAAGATATGCAATTATCCATTTTCCATATTTTCTCATCTTTTCTTAGTATTTCTATGGAAATTTTCATATTTCCTAAGAGACCACTTTGTGAAATTCTTCTAAGTTTTTGCTAAAAGATGACATTGGTCACTTCCAAATTCGCTAATTTTATGGTTTGTAAATAACTGTTTATTTTAAAATTTGTACATAATTGTAGCTGTGCCGGTTAATCACTAGTTTTTGTGGTTTCTAGAGAATAATTACAAACACTTTGAACTACTTGACACTTCTTCAAAGTTGGCCGGGCTCTTTGAAAAATTTGCTTATGGAAAGTCTCTCTAGTATTTTTAGCTGCATCTTCAATATCGCTTTTGATTGTGCTTATTAGAGTAAAGTTTGAAAAAGTTCGATATTAATGAATGCTTGAGATATTTGTATGTTAAGTAGTATCACTTATATGATTTTCCTGTTTTTAACTAGCGCGATATTGATTTCAAACTTCTCGAGTTTTATAAAAATACTTTGAATTTATTTTTTATATTATTTATTATTAATTACTTTGAATTTTTTTCAATTTTCAAAATATCCGATAGCTCAAATTTATTAAATAATTATTGATAATTCATCGTGAAAAAATAAACTCTGGAAAATGTCACTTGAAAGTGTGAAAAACGAGCTTATGATAAAGTAATTTAATCTTTTACGACCTCGTTAATGCTTTATGAAAATTTCATAAATCTTCAATTTTGTTTTCAAAACAATTTTTTAATGCTATTTCATTGATCGAAGAGATAAAACTTCAAGATTCATAAAATTAATGAGTTGCAACTATTTGCTTGGAAAGTTATACGTATCAGCATTTAATCAAATTTTTTAAGGATTACTCATAGAAATACGATTCGTAATAGTTAATACATTTAATTGGTGTTTGATTTCATATTTCTTATTCTCAACACTAGCAAACTTTGTAGTGAATATTTGGTCGAATGAATTTGAAAATGAATGAAAATATCAAAAAACTACTAAAAAGGTCAATTTACAAATACAGGCAAAATAATGCACGTGAGCTTTGATTTTATAGAGATAATATAGGTGAATTCGGACTAGAAATAAAGCTGAAAATTGCTGTACTCTTCTGAGGTTCATAAAAAAAAAAGATTTAGCTTAAGATTTGTTGAATTGAAATAATTTATACAGAAAAGTGTTGAAAACTTGTTTAAAGCTTTATTTTATTTTTAATTAATCTGTCACAATAATTTGTGCTGCATTATTAAAAAAGATATTCAGCAATGAGAACATATTAAAAGAGCAAAGTACATATTATTTTTAAATCCATCGATGCGAAATATGAATTTCGTCAATTGAATACTTTTATGCAAAAAGGGGATATCGACTTTCTTTAAATAACTCGCGATTTCTTCAATCAAATTAA